>RDPX01000095.1:568735-600395 GCA_003991215.1 Morbakka virulenta | reverse complement strand
AATTATCCAAATACAAAGATCTGGAGATTGAGATTGAAAAGATGTGGCAACTGAAAACAAAGACAATCCCAGTAGTAGTGGGTGCCCTAGGCCTAATAAAGAAAGGAACCACCGATTACCTTAAGACAATTCCAGGAGAGCCATCACTAAACGAAGTCCAGAAAATAGTCCTTAATAGTAATGCACATATTTTGAGAAGAGCGCTTTCTATTTAAATAACCATTTTTTCTACAAATATTTTTTTTACTGTCAACTGTTATTTGATGTTCGTGATGTTCGTTCGTGACTGTCCACTAAATGTTATTATTTTGTACTTCGTAACAAATTCTGTTTTTAAACAATTAGGATACAATACAAAATTATATTTACTTTACATTACTCCAATTTCATTCACCCTAGGTCACTGGTAGTGACCCGGTGCTTGATCTTAAAAAAAAAGAAAGTCAAAAGAAAATGACTGAATAATAATAATAATAATAATAATAATAATAATAATAATAATAATAATAATAATAGTGAAGAAGCCCAGAACCCTAAAAGCTACAGACCAATCACCAGCCTTACAACATCCTATAAAATCTTAACCTCAATAACAAGTGAAATACGTTTATACGTTTCTTAAAGATTATTCAACCCTTCCAGAAGCACAAAAAGGACATAAAAGGAATTCTTACAGATGTAAAGATAAATTGATGATAAATAAAATGTTGTTAGAAAATTGTAGGAGTTAAAAGAGAAATATGAATACTGCATGGATCAACTGAAGAAAGGCGTTTAATGGTGTTCCCCACGGCTGGATACTTAAAAGTCTAGCCATGTACAAAGTTTCTCCACTCGCCCCTAACTTTATTCGGCGTAACATTTCTAAATGGAAAACATGGCTTTTTCTCGGCCACAAAAACGGCATGAGTGAATCTGACTTAATAAAAATCAAACAAGTATCTTCAAGGGAGACTCTTTCCCAACTTCTTTCCTGTCTCCCTCAAGCTTCTTTCAAATGAACTTAATAACTGAGGCTCAGGTTATTCCATCTTCCACAAAGTTATAAAACACCTTTTTTACATGGATGACCTGAAACTATTGGCGAAAAATGACGAACAAGACTTAATTACAACTGTTAGTGAATTTAGTAAAGATATTTGCATGAAGTTTGCGCTTGATAAGTGTGCGAAGGCAACGTTTGTGAAAGGAAAACTGCGAGAAAGCACTTCAGTTAACCTTGATATTGAAACCACATTTCAGGAACTAAACCCGGAATCAGGTTATAAATATTTGAGGGTATTATAACAAAATTGCCTTTTAATGGAAAGACGGTACTGTCGAAGCATAAGTTCATTAATAATTACACCATTTAGTTTCTATTGTTGCTTTAGATTACCAACAAGTTAAAGTGTTTTTAGATTGCAGAGGAACTAGTTATTGTGTAAACAATGGAAATCATAATTCACGTAAAAACACCGGATTTTCACAAACATGTGCATATGCTTTCACGAGCATAAACGTTTATAGTTACCAGATCCCATTAAACTTTGCCGGGGGTGGCATACGGCGATCCAGTGTTATTACCAATGTAATAATTCCTGTGAATAGCTCAAATATTCAGCTGTGTTGGAGAAACCTATGTCCATTTTGCGGGCAAATAAAAACTGTTTAAAAGAATGAAAACACTTTGACCTTTACGGGATTTCCTACGGTTTACTATTAGTAAGGCTTACATCAGCTTTGGTGCGTAATTTGCTAAGTTTATTATTCTTTTCATTTTTTTTTCGTACTTTTCATTTCATTTCATTCATTGACGTCACCACTCTGCCACTTCTCGGAAAACATGAACGGACACAGGAGCCTGACATTTACAAAACAGAGAAACAAACTGGGCGCAGGGGATGTGACCGCCGCTAAACTGCTATTACTACTCTTCCATACGAAAAAAAGTCAGAAAAAAATAGACAACACATTTACCAAACAAAAACAAAAGTTCCCTCCTCTGACTGAAGTAGCAAATTTGATAAATTAACTTCTGAGAAAGAAACATATTATTAATAATTGTGCTGAGTTAACATCTGAAATTCTCACATATATGAATGGGTACAAAAAACTCATTTGGATAGTGCAGGATGAATCTGTAAATACTGAAGGGGAAGAAAGGAAACAAATTGAAAGAAAAGTAAGCTGTTTTCGTAGGCCACGGAAATAGCCTTTTAATCTAATTATATCACCAGCAAGAAGCATGAAATGAGAAATGTGTATATTTTTTCATTAATTTGTCTGTTTATTGATTTGAATGAATTCCAATGAAAATATTAACCTCAATAAATGCACTTACTGCTTTCATCAATTTTGACTGGGGTCATATCAAAATGAAAGGCATCAAGCCATGCGACCACCATCCTGCGTCAATGAAAAAAGAAAAAGGAATATTGTCATGCAACAAAATCAAGCAATGATATTTAACAAACGTTTTTCCACAAAGACGTAGGTACCACAACGTAAAAAAACTGTGCTAAAAAATAGAAGTGAAGGTGAAAGTAAAATGGGAGGAAAAAGTGTGAAAGAGAGCTTGTGAAAAAGCAACAAGGTGTAACCGTTGTAAAGACCGCTGTTTAAACATTAACTATGGAAATTACAAGACAACAAAAAAATAAGTTTAAAATCAAAAAGATGTAGTCAAGGAAATCCTTTTCAAAACCACTCATAACATGTACATTACTATGGATCTTTTAATACACGATTTTCATCAGACAAACTAAATGTACAAAGTAGACTGTAGCACAACAATCATCCATGCGGTTAGTGTATTGGGGGTACAAAAGGAGCCTGGATTTGAACGAATATCTTTAACTTCCGTATAATTATAAAAGCAATGCTCATGAGGAAATAAAAAACCTTTGTATCTTGCGCACAATACTCTGCATTCAACCCGAATACCCTATATTGAGGCAGAGCAACTTTGTAGGTTATGAAGAAAAAAATAACATTAAACGACAATATCATATTCACGCTCAATGTGTCTTTCAGGAATACGCGTGAAATGCCCCACAATTAACAAAAATACCAAATACCTGGTCAGCGTATCTTCTGGGGATACGGCTTAAATACTCCACATTGAACCAAAGTATGACATACACGATCAAGGTATCTCATAGAAATACGAGTGAAATACTTTACTTTAAACAAGAATACCACAAATAGGACCTGGTTATCTTCTAGATGCATTAGTAATGTATTCTTGTTTGGTTTATAAAGGCAAGGTTAAAACAAACAGAGTTTTTTGAAACTATTTCAAAACGTAGTAAAACGATGGATTTCAATAAACCTGATTCAGCAATTTTGAAAATTTGAAATTGAGATTACTGGAATACTCTTACATTATGTTTACTTTGTAAACTTTTAAGTCTTTTCTCCTTCATATGACGTGAACTTTATGTGAAAATAAATATCTTTCGTCTTCAATTTTTATTTCTTACGTTATACAGGTCCATGCCTTTTTTCCTACTTACAAATTCCCAAAAAACAAAAAATAGCTAATAGTAATATTTGCACTGCTGTGTTTTACATAAGATGTAATAATAAGTGGGAAACTGCTTTTGCTAAACAATGTCCTTTGGGGAGTTTTTATGTTTATCTGTTATTTTTAACAAAATTAATAATCTCATTTTATCTACTTATTAACTCTTTAGATTGTTCTTTATAACAAATGCATGCCAGACATGTCTTACTTTCTATATAAAGAATGCGGTTGCTTTCCTCAGAGCCAGACAGTGCGGACGTCCCTGTAGCTACAGTGCGGGACGTCCCAGTTTCGAGCTCAAGTTCCGGTCTTTTAACTTTTCACATGGGTCTGTTACGAAATGCCATTCCCTGAGGTAAATGCGTACCTAGCTAAGGCTGGCAATTAAAGCGACGGAAAACACTTTGTCCCGTCCACCCCCATATATCATAAGCAATGTGGTAAACCACCTTTGCTTCACAATCTATATATAGACTACGGTTGAACATTACTTCCTATTCATCTCTGCTTTTCTCGAAGAACTAACTGAAAAAAATACCTAGCTTCGCTTAAGATTTCTTTCTTCAGCTTAACTTGGTTATACTTTTATCACAGAGATCCTTTAAATTTAGCATTTGATTTCTTTCGAACACCAAACATGGTATAAGTTAATGTATTGTGTGTAAAAAAACATACAGTATTGTATTTGGTGAAATCCAAAGAATTTGGACAACTGAAATATAACATGCCAAATGCCAAAAAATTCCATTTGGTATGTCTAAAGCTATCACAAAATAAGCAAAGATTTCTTAAAATAAGCTCACCGATGAGAGCGGGAGGAATAGAAATAATCTAAAACCAAAAGGGGACCTGTTTCCGATTATCTAGTGGGCAAAAATACAAGAGAAAACAAGAATATTACATACGGAAATGCCAGTTTTATTACCTTGAGATGATTTTCTGGTTTTCCTCTGTTCTTGTCAGGAGTTTCAAATGAGCCCTCAGAACATGACAATATTTTTGCCAAGGTAGAATAGCAGCGATCGCTCCAAGTGCTAACACTGCCTCTGTGACAACATTATGATCTTTTGCATATGTTTTGTCAAAGAGAAAATGGGTAGTCAAGGGTAGAATATAGTCATAAACTGAAGAAACTGACAAAGTAACTCCACTCTGGCATATCTGTGTCAACTGACGAATGGCTCTAATCCTTCGATGCGTCTGTTAAAAAATAATACGCTTCAATGTTAAACGGGATACTTTTAATTGCCATATCACATACACATGTATATTGCTTCTTACATTGCATATCTCTTCCAATTTCATTTGACATAATAACAACCTATAAATCTACAGCTTCACAGTATTCAAAAAAACAAAGCAATAACTTATCAATATAATTTATGACAGCTCTGTGTGCCGAATAACAATGAGAACAACCATAATGTATTTTGTTATCTCTTATGTTCTTTTAAACTTCTAAAAACAATGTCAAAGCTTTCAGTAACTGGTAGTGTACATTGGCTGGTCTGATTGTCAAAAGTAATAAATTAAAATAATATTGAGTTCTGGTGATAGCATGGGAAAAAAAATAGTGTAAAAGGTAGTAACTGTTTAGTTGAGAATATTAGAATAAGAAGACTAATAACTGAGAAAAAAAATAAATGCAACGAAAAAACAATGGCTTGCAGTTAAACGATAAGACTGCGCTGGTTCGTTTCATTCATACCAATAAAAAGGGTGCATTTCTACGGGGTAGTCAAAAGAAAGAAAGATTTACAAACGTGAAACTATGATGGCTTTATTCAAACTAGGGTTTTTTAAAATTCAATTTAAGGCTTTGCTGTGGACCACGTCAAATAAACTACGAAAAATGGCTTGTTATTTGTTACTAAATGCAATTCTGGACGAAAATTTCATCAGTAATTAAACAAGGTGAAAGGGGGGGCATGCAGATCGGCATAAGTAGTAGATCTGTCACCAGTGATATTTTGGGAATTTTCAAAAGGCCCATAAGCTGAGTTATGACGCCAGATGAAGCAGTTTTGGTGGTGTAAATTTTCCAGCTAGCCTCTACATGAAGTCGAATTTCAAGTGAGGCGCAAAACGAACATTTAAAGAATCGATTAAGATACCATTTATCGAGATCTTTTCGATATGCAAGAGAAAGGTTGAAATAGTTTTGAGCATGTTGCTGTGCATTCTCGACACCGTCTGCAAGTGTTAACAACTAGTGAGCTTTAAAAAGATATATTACATGAGGGCCTTGTTTAGGGCAAGTTTTAATTACGACACGGTTTATCGTGCTGATATAATCCACACCATCCGAGATTTTAGGAGTGAAGTGTTTTTGGATACAAACAGACGAGGCAGTTCAGCCAATTCAAGAACTAGCAATGTAACGACATTAATCTACGCTTACTAGTACTACTATGAGAGACACGATGATAAACAAACAGTTAATGGAAAAATCAATTTTACAAAAACTAAAATAAAGAATGACTGAAAAAATCAAAGAGCTCCAAAGGAAGCCACTAGAATAAGATAGAAAACAAAGTTCTGGAAGGAAATTGCCCAGACAGATAGAGTAAGCGCAAGGGGTGTTAGGACCGAGGAAGGAGGGAGAGAGGAAGTAGGTAGGAAGGAAGGAAGGAGGAAGGACGGAGGAAGGAAGGAAGGAAGAAAGGGTGGAAAGGAGGGAGAAAGGAGGGAGGAAGAAAGGAGAAAGGAAAGAGGAAGGGAAGAAGAAGGAAAGAGGAAGAAAAGAGGAAGGAAAGAAGAAGGAAAGAGGAAGAAAAGAGGAAGAAAAGAGAAGGTAAAAGATGAAGGAAAGAGGAAGAAAAGAGGAAGGAAATAGAATGGATGAAAGCGGCAGGATGGGAAAATACAGAANGGGAGGGAGGAGGGAGGAAGGAAAGGAGGGAGGAGGGAGGAGGGAGGAAGAAAGGAGAGAAAGGGAGAAAGGGAGAAAGGAGGGAGAAAGGAGGGAGAAAGGTGGGAGATAAGGGGAAGGAAAGAGGGAGGGAGGAAGAAAGGAGAAAGGAAAGAGGAAGGGAAGAAGAAGGAAAGAGGAAGAAAAGAGGAAGGAAAGAAGAAGGAAAGAGGAAGAAAAGAGGAAGAAAAGAGAAGGTAAAAGATGAAGGAAAGAGGAAGAAAAGAGGAAGGAAATAGAATGGATGAAAGCGGCAGGATGGGAAAATACAGAATGAGTGTAAAGCAAGCACGAGAGCGCAAATGAAAGTTAGAATGGGAGAGAAAATCAACGCGGTCAGGGAGGTATAGCAACGAAAGAGAATGAGAAAAAGGTTGTCTGTATAATTTGATAATTACATTTCCATCCATATTTCTTAATATAATTCTCCTTTGGCAAAATTAAATGCAATTTTATCACGAAATTTGAACAAAGAACCAACGTGTTGATAATGTTTTCATACCTGAATGTGTATGATGTTTTGAAAAAAATCTACTTCCAGGTCCTTGTTTGATAGCACATTTAAATCTGCGATCACAAGTTCTGGAAAGGAGTTTACTATTTGTGATAGAACCTGAATAAAACTGTTCCTTGGTCCCTGAGGAAAAAAGTGAAAAAATGCAAATAACCCCTACTTCTTCAGTAATAGTTCCACTCCTCTCAAATGGAATACAAAAGAAAAAAGTTTAAACATAAACAAAAAAACATTCTGAATATTAAAGAAAAAACTAGCCTTTTTTTACAAAAGCAGCACATTCTTCTGCGATAAAATTGTAGTCGCCAAGAGTGGTGCTGACGCTGTTACTGATGACAACGAGGTGTCGTCTTCCATATGCAGTAGACTTGGATAAGCAGTGGCAAGTCACTTTCCAAATCATTCAGATCTTGTACACTTATTTTTGTGGATTTCGGCCTTAGTCTGTCTCTATCGGCTTCAGTCTTCCCTGTTATTGACAAATTTTCCAGCTTAAATTTTCCTACAACATAACCTAAAAATTCTATCGGCCAAATCAGAGTGTCTCCTAGTTAACCTAGTAGGTGATCCAGGAGCCTCGCAAAGCGCCACACAAAGAAACCAGCCTTTTGCTGGTCTGAGACACAGTAAACGGCGTCAAACAAGGTCCTCGTTACGCATTATCAAAAGTTACTTTCTAATATCATTATACGCTCTACACAGAGCGGCATGAAAATCTGTCATTGTACACAGATATCCTGTCCGATGTTCCTTCGTGAAGCAATCAGCAAAGACATATTAATTGAAATCCAGGAAATTTCACCGGGAAGATTGCCCTGAAACTGTTGCACAACACATCAATTTGGGAAAATTTTAATTCAGTGAGTAAATACCCAATTAACTGATTACTTGTATATAAAGTACCATTAGTTTACGAAACATAAAAAAGTCAGGCTCTGTTTCTAATTTCCTGATCGTTTTCATAAACCATACTTCTGATACTTATTTGTAAACTTTCTTTTGACTAATGTTGCAGCTATGGTAAAAACAACCAGAGAAATGCTGCCTTAAATTACCTAAATTATGATGAAACCTGGGCAATGGGATACCAGCATCACGAAAATCTCCGGCAAAACAACTTTTACGGGTGAGAGAATGGTGAACAGTGTACCATGATGCAAACATAACAAGAAAAATAACTAAGGACCAGAGTCTATGCTACATATATCAAGTTAATAATACAGTTTGACATCAGTACAATCATCATTTCAATAAGCATGTCCGAACACCAGCAACATGTACTCTGTCTTTTGAAGATAAGCTTCTAGTATACTATTAATTACTTACAGTGTATCATAAAAACATAAATAAGAAAATATAAACATCAAGCAAAGTGATCTAAAAGATTTTCTTATAATAAATTACGCACTACAATCTACTTAAAGCTTTTCATGTATTTTATCAGTGTAGCAAGGTATATTTCCAATTATTTTTACTTCCATAACTGTTTTCCAAGAACTAATTGTAGAGTTTACATCTAGCATGTCATTACCTATTTTGTATTAAATATCATGTCAGCTTGCCTCTTCTAAATTTCATTTAATGATATTCCAAATTCTTTCAAACATTTTCAGTTGACCCTTTGTTTATCAAGCAGATGCTATTAAGTAGTAGTTACAATTTTTGTCTTGTAAGCAATTTGTTTGTTTTTTAAAAAAAGCCCCAAAGCTATTTCTTTGATCTAAAAAAGACTGAACCAATACTTACAAATTAATCTTTACAGATAACAGCTTTTCCTTACATAACATCTAAGTTTCTGCCCCCTTCAACTTTGCTTTACGCTATTTGAAAATTGGAATTTTGACTGGAAACTTCTTTCTCTTCTTTCCACATTTTCATAACCATAGTGCCTCTGCGTCTTGTATGGCTTTTCATCATTAAAAAACCCCCAAAACAACCAGTTAACAATCTAATTAACATCAATTGGTAGCTGGGTCAAATATTCGTACCAGGGCATGGATGATATCTATTCTACTTAGCTAATCAGTATTTCTCCGATTACTCTCAGTCTTGAGGCCAAATTATCAAAGTAAATTCTCCATTCTACGTCAAATTTTCAGCTTGAGGTCTAGATTATGTATCGTAATATAACATCTTTGTTTCTAAGCAGAGCTAGTGGGCCATAAATTCAACGGAAAAATCCGGTCGGCTTTGCTGTAAACAAAAATTTCTGTCTTCTGGATATCTGAATTCTCAGACATGCGATTCTACGGTACAATTTAAGGCTGAGGTCTCAAATTAGTTGTTCAACCAGTGGTTTTTAAATTGATTTTTGCATTGCTATGTAGAAAAAAGAGTTTTTAGGCTTGTCATGTTTTTTTTTCACAAAGCTTTCTGTACCTGATGTGATTCGAAAAGGGAAAAGAGTTTATGCACTGATTTTATTTAAGGTCAGTTATCAATTAAATTTTTACAGGCGTCACAGACAAAAAAAGTCAAGTACACCAAGCACTGGCGTAACTAACGGCAACTGGCTTCGGTAACTTGTTGCCTACTCATAGTGGAATTCTTACCTCTTTTTTACATTTGATTCCAATTTTTATTGATGGTATAATACTAGACTGTATTAACTGCCGATATCCTATCTCTGGATACTGTTGAATCTGAGCCAACATTGTGGATAAAGCATTTAAAGCAGCATCGCGAAGTGAAAGGTCATCTGTATCGATAACAAAGAACGTACTATTGCAAATTAAGGGCAAAAGCTGTCTCTCTGTCAATTGGTTTTCTTTAACTAATGAGCAGATACTCCTGTAGCCTTTAAGCCTGCGGTCGTAGTCTGCCTCGTCAAGCCTTTTCTTATCCCACGCATTGATATCCGTTATAACTTCTTTAACTACTTCAAGCTCATTTACTTTTAAAACCAACGCATGAAAAAGATCGCAAAGTAGGTCCCTTGCTACTCTTGATTTCACTGTACGGAAGAGAGTCGAAATATCTGTTATAGCAAACTCTGCATTAGAAACGTGCTCCAAAAGATTCTTGATACTAATGAGAGTGTTCTTGACCAGCTCTTCAGCTTTGCTAAATTTAGCAAAGGGCATGAGTAGTTTAATAACGGTTTCGGCTTCACCCGCTTCGTCCACAAACTCACTGATTTTTGATAAAACTGACAAGTGAAGTTGTAGTTCATTAGATGATCGACCTTTATTGGATTTCCATTTCAGTTTTACACTTCGAATGTTGATAACCTTGGAAAGGTATTCCAATATAAGTTTTGTGAATGGCTTGATAAGCTCAGTCCCAAACACT
Source organism: Morbakka virulenta (assembly GCA_003991215.1). Taxonomy (NCBI): domain Eukaryota; kingdom Metazoa; phylum Cnidaria; class Cubozoa; order Carybdeida; family Carukiidae; genus Morbakka; species Morbakka virulenta. Next base: position 590,171 of record RDPX01000095.1, on the reverse strand, counting down.
TTGTCTGTAATGTGACTGTAGAAAAAAGAAAAGCAAATGAGTGACTGAAAAGGTGAGAGAGAGTACAAACAGCTCCCTGGCCTGGTAAGGAAATGAAAAACACTACATTATATAATATTAGATTAGATTAGATCTTATTATATTATATTATATTATATTATATTATATTATATTATATTATATTATATTATATTATATTATATTATATTATATTATATTATATTATATTATATTATATTATATTATATTATATTATTATTATATTATATTATATTTTTTGCAGGCCCTTGTTATGAACACGAAGTCCTTTAGCATTGTAGTTTAGTAAACATGACAACATAACTTTTATCTGTTTCTGCGTAACTGACTATGTGTTCCTGTGTGCCCAATAGCGTATTCCAACACACTCCCATTCTCATAAATTTACCAAGTTACAATACTTATTCTTTCGTTCCTAAACCTGCAATTCAATCATTTGTATAAATTAGGCACTTGCTGTTCTAATGGCCTGCTCAATTCAGTTTCTTTGGCGTTTTGACAGTACACCAGCTGAATGACGTTACTGTCACAAAGACCTTCAAACGGAAACCTTTTAAAGTCACTAAAATCAGGGAACGAGTTTGGTCTCGATTGTAGACGCACTTTTTACTTTACACAAACAGGCGAGATAACAACGAATATATTTGTAGAATGGTTCCATTTTAAACAAGTATCCTTTCTCTTGTCTCTGGTTGATGCAACAACGATGCAAACACGATTATTGAATCAGAATAACCATTCTGCTCTTTGTCCTGTTTGGTCACTTACTTTTAACTGTTTATTGTTATGAGTTAATTCATGGCTCCAAGACGTATATATCACAATGACACTGGTCACTTTTTCAGTATTTTTGGAAAACATGAATTCAAGGTTTTCATAAATATTCAAGGCTTTTAAAAATAAAAAAATTAATTAAAATTAAAATTGGAGATTAAATCAAGAATTTTGCTCCAAACCGTATGTGTAACGGTTGCAGTGATCAGCTCTCAATGTGATCCAGAGGTTAACTGAAGCAAATTTTATTCATTGTTTTTATACAATTTAATGTTTTTTTCAACGAATCCTCTAATCAGTTAGGATTGGTGATTCTGCACTCTTTTTATAACACTCATTGGGAAAAAAGCAACAAAAAATTCCTTAAAACACAAGCACAACTTTTCTCTACATGGTAAACGAGTGATCGCAGTCATTCCAGATAATCCAAAACCCTTTTCAGAACTCTTCTGCTTACAGTCAGAAGCAATCAAAAAGCTTCACGGCGTTTCATATACTTCAAGACAATTACCTTTACGGGCATAAAAGGTAGTCATATTAAAAATACCCTGTTGGTGGGGGCATCATCAACAAAGAATATTTAAGAGTCACCTACTCTAACAACCGAAAAAAGGACTAATTCTAATCGTAAGCAGTGACTACCTGCTTAGAATGCCAAAGACCTATAAATTGAATTTCCAAATTTCTACACGCATCATCAAACAGCGTGCAAAAGCCCGTCATTACTTCTAGTAGCGCCTGTCGAATACAGTCTTTCCACACTAAAGAAAAATCAGCATTTGTCATAACGAAAACTGTCAAGCATTGGCTTGTTAAAATAAATCAATATTATATGTAAAAAATATGTACAAGTATAAACATACATAACTTGTATTACAATTTTTAATAAGCATTAAGTAAAATCTTAACCAAAGGTTTATACAACTGTCATTATGTAGAAGTTGACAGCGCACCAAATATGTAAAACTGACATACATTACACTTACCTTTCTGTTACATCAGATAGGTCTGATACACCAGCTTTGTAGTCCGCAGTTAAAAGATTATTGATAAAATCAAGAACCCGCAAGGCCACTTCATCTGACAATGATGACACAGACAAAAGTGATAAAGTGGCTGCAAGAGGAGTTGTCTGGTTTACCGTATCTTCATGAGCCAAAAGTGGGTGATATCTTTGATGTCTGCTCCAAGTTAAAAATAATTTAAATAACGTAGATGGGGATGCATAGCTCTCGTGTTTCAAGTTTCCCAGCTAAAAAAAACAAATATTGGTGACTCTCTCAAAGTTTAAGTTAACGAAAACATTAATTTTAAGTGAGTTTTAAGTCTAAAAAACGTAATAGTAGGATCGGATTGTCTCCCAAAACTTCCGAGTTCCTCTCCTCTATACAGCTGGCGAACACATCTGTCTCGTCTACGTTCTTGTATCTTCCCCACCCGGTATTCTCGTAACTAGGCAGCATGCTATTACATGGGCTATTTACTGCAAGTCAAAGGCCAGCAGGAACAAGAACGATGACAGCAAACATCTCTGCCTCGCTCCTCTCCGTACTTGGAAGGTGTCAGTTAGTTGTCCTCCATGAATCACTCTGCAGGTCAGTCCTTCACAAGAGTTCGTAATGATGCTGGTGACCTTTTCTGGTACCTCGCAATGTCTCGGCAACGTCCATACGCCTCGTGGTCTACACTATCGAAAGCCTTCTCATAGTCTATAAAGTTAATGGGCCGAATTCCATTCCAGTTACTGCCCAAGGATGATACGCAGAGTAGCGATCTGGTCAATACATGATCGGTCCCTTCTGAAGCCCGCCTGCTGATCTCGAAGTATGGATTTCACACTGCCTTTCATCCTGTCAGTAGAATCCGGTGAATGATTTTTCCTGGGGCAGATAATAGCGTGTCCCCGCCCTAGTTTCCACAGATGCAGCGGTCTCCTTTCTTTGGCAGTTTGATCAAATATCCTTCTCTCCATTCTGAGCCTCTTCCTTGTTTGTCTTTAACGGGTCTCTCTGGCTTGGCAAATCCTCCTCCCAGTTTCATTGTGATATTGCAGAGGTCTTTCTTATTTCCATACCAGGCTGCCTCCTTTGCCTCTACCACAAGTGCATCAACAAACGTTTTCTTGTCAGCTTTAATAGTGTTTTTTACATTTCTGTTTATCGTCAAGTATGCCTCAAAAGCGCGAATTTTCTCTGTTCTTGTCTGGTTCTTGTTTAGTTTTGCTTTCTCCTTTTCTCTTTCTGCCACCTTCTTCAATGTATTTGGTGATATCCACTCTTTGTTGTGGTGCTTTTCATGGCCAAGTATTTCTTTCCAAGTTCGTTATTGTGCCTATCTCACTTTTCCCTACTGTTCATCAATAGTCTCTTCATCCACAAGCTCCCAGAAAGCTTGGACCTATTTGTGGGGACAAGCCTGAACTCTTTCTTTTAGTCTGCATCTTCCATCAGCGTAGTGTTGAGCCTCCGGCGTTGGCAATCCTCAGTAGGGTTCCTTTTCAGCTACAACTTCAATCGGGCAACAACTAGCTGATGATCTGAAGCAACAATGACTCCTCTCTTAACTCTTACGTCTTCCGAGTAACCTGGGAAACTTTCTTGAAGTGCAAATGTGGCCTATCTGGTTCTCTATAGAATGGTACTGTGATATCCAAATTGCCTTGTGGATTCGTCTATGGGAGAAAACTGTGCTGCCGATGACAAGGTTGCTTAGGACATATAGGTCTGCAAATCTCTCTGCGTTTTCGTTCATCTCTCCAAGGCCGTGAAGTCCCATGACCTCCCCGAACCCGTCGTTGCCACTGCCAATGTTGACACTGGGGTCTCCTATGACGATATTGATGTCTCTAACTGGAAGAGTCCCAATGATTGTCTACAATCTGTAGTAAAACGCAAATTACAGTACCCGATCAACAGCCCCCATAACCACTTTACCATTGGTGCACTTCCAAATTACAGCCCAATCAACAGCCCCCATAACCACCTTACCATTGGTGTACTTCCAAATTACAGCCCCCATCAACTGTCCCTATAACCACCTTACCATAGGTGCGGTCCCATATTACAGCCCCTGCAAACAGCCTTCATAACCACCTTACTATTAGTGCGGTTCCAAATTACAGCCCCCATCAAGAGCCCCCATAACCACCTTACCATAGATGTGGTTCCATATTACAGCCCCAATCAACAGCTTTCATAACCACCTTACCAATAGTGAGGTTCCAAATTTCAGCCCCCATCAACCAATAATGTTTTCTCGTTAAGAGCGGTAGGTTATTAAGTTTGTATAGGTCACCAATATGGATGAGAAAGGAGTATAATCAATATTTTTGTAAAAAATGATTAAAAGGTTAAAGAAAACACCGCGCAACATGTAACAATCGAAAATCATACACTTTCTGGCCTTATTAAGGGTAAATCACATAAACCCCCTTAAAACCCTCTGAACACAAGTTTCAAAATACAGTGCACGCAAGACCATGATCCATACACAGATACAAAATCCCTTTAATAAACATACCTGTGGAGAAATCACTGCTTCAAATACCTTTGACTGGAAACTGCTAAAATCGTATTTTACATACAAATTGTACACTGTAGTTAATCTTGTTACCCCAAGTTGACGAATCGTTTTCAGTTGACTAATGAAGCAACTAGCTATCTGAAAATAAAAAACATATGCTTTTGGGTTAGAAACACAAACTTTAATCCCAATGCTCTTAAAAGCTCACCAAATATCGGTTTGCTAATGAGATAGGAGTGCTGACTGACATTTGTATAAAATAAAGGAATCTTACTGAAGTAGCTTCTGTTTTGTGCTTACAGTCTAAAAGGCAGTAAATTTGTGCGACACCACTGGCACTACAAATAATACATAACAATAAATCTTCAAATTACAAGTAAATTAGGTTTTTAAATGAACCAGTTCAATGCCGTGTTTTACGGGCATTGAATATTCCACATTTCCCATATTTAGAACTAGAAAAAAAAAATAATTTTGTGATTTCAATGCATGCCGCTGTGATACAAACCTTACATTTTAGAACAATTTCAAAACCCCAACAGTTTACGAAATGGACAGGAACATGTAATATTGCACATAATACACGATACCGGAAAACGGCAGCATTTATTTTCAAAATCCTTATTTATCCCCAGTAAACCATATTTTTTCCATATTAAGTGCTAAAGTAACCTAGAGTAGAGTAATAACCTTAGATTCCTGAATATGAAAAAAATATCCCGGAAAAAACAATCCTATTTATCAGTTTAGTATAACTAGTAGTCATGTGATACAATGTTTGTTTACCTGAAAACAAAAAACCCCCAGCAAAATGTTTAAGGCGAATATCATGATTGGAAGAAGTGTATTTATGGGAACAAGGCCAGTGAAGTCCTGTAATTAACAAGAGTTTTCTGGGTTTCCATAATGCTGCTTAGTTTAAAGCACCAAGTCTCTACCATGATAAACATTACAACACTAACAACAACAAAAATGTACGGAAGTAATTCTTTGAGCCACATTTTGGGACAAAATATTTTCTTTTATCTCTTCATTTTCCCAATTAAAATAAATAAAACACATGACTTATCCTCAAAAGTTATTGCAGTAATTACGCATCTTTTCCTTGGGTAAAATGAAAGGAGTACTGATCTTTGCAATTGAAAACTAAACTTCGAATATTAGTGTTATGTTTGGTCAGTTTTGTTATATGGGTGTGACGCCTGGGCAATTGACAAATAGCTGAGTAAGAAATTAGAGACTGTTCTATAAATATGCGCTTCATGACAGAGAAACTATATGAGAGGCTGTTGAGATGTGGTTTCTAAGGATGTTGAAAATATCATGGGCAGAAAAAGCCAGCAACGTAGCAGTCTTAAATAACGCTGGAAGGAAACGTATACTAATCAAGCTGATAAAAAAACGCCGAATGCAATTTTGGGTCATCTTATGAGAAGAGAAGGAATGGAAAACCTGTTGCTGAGTAGTACAATTGAAGGTGGGAGGAAAGGGGAAGACAGCGTTTAACTTTTGTAACAAGCCTAAAGAACGAAATTGATAACACAAAGCGTTGTTGTGAAATTCTATCAGCTACGAAAGATCGAAGAAAATGGAAGACCATGATCACCAACATTAAGGAAGAACATGGCACCTGAAGAAGAAGAAGAATTCAAAAATAATCAACCAACAATGAAACACTTATTGTACAAGCGTCACAAAACTGTATTTCTCCTGAGCACATAACAGGATACGTCTGCAGACACTTCATATCCAACTATCCAAGGAGATAACATAATTGACAATCCATTGTACAACGCATATTCCTATGCTAATTAAATTTGATAAATCATTTGAATAAAGAACTGTAAAGTGCTTACATAATACGCATATTTAATTAACTTTACGTAAGGGCTGAGGTGATGTAGATTTTACTTTCAGTGCATTGTATGATCGTGGAAAGCACTTTCTCAGCAAAACACTTAAATTTCGATTACAATGCCATGAAATTAAATCAAAATATCTCTTCCACATTACCATATTAATACTGGTCTATATCGACAAGTTGTTAGCACCGCTCGCTTCCATNAAAAGAACGAAATATATAACACAAAGCGTAATTGTGAAAATCTATCATCTACGAAAGATCAAAGAAAAAGGAAGACCAGGATAACCAACCTTAAGGAAGAACATGGCACCTGAAGAAGACGAAGAATCCAAAAATAATCAACCAACATCGAAACCCTGATTGTACAAGCGTCACAAAACTGTATTTCTCCTGAGCACATAACAGGATACGTCTGCAGACACTTCATATCCAACTATCCAAGGAGATAACATAATTGACAATCCATTGTACAACGCATATTCCTATGCTAATTAAATTTGATAAATCATTTGAATAAAGAACTGTAAAGTGCTTACATAATACGCATATTTAATTAACTTTACGTAAGGGCTGAGGTGATGTAGATTTTACTTTCAGTGCATTGTATGATCGTGGAAAGCACTTTCTCAGCAAAACACCTAAATTTCGATTACAATGCCATGAAATTAAATCAAAATATCTCTTCCACATTACCATATTAATACTGGTCTATATCGACAAGTTGTTAGCACCGCTCGCTTCCATTCCAAATAAAAAAGGATCCAATAGTGAGGAATTTTAGATTACCAAATGGCACTTGAAAATATCTTAACAAAGCTATAAAATCGAGATAAACTGGATCATGGCAGCTGCTTTAAATATTAAAAGAAATTTTATCCCAAACATTGAGATTCCCTTCACAACAAAGCAATAAAAGGAATGTGGATTTAGCTTAAAATGCCGTTCATTAACGAAAACATATATTTTATTTCGAGAGCCTATTGGATTCAATTGTTCCAAAAAATATAATTATCACTCTATCAATGGTAGTCACGATAAAAATAACTCTAATGATCTTCCCAGTTGGTATATCGTGAACTCTCTACATCAAATGTGGTACAAACTATCTTCTTTTCAACGCAAAGTTATCTAGTCCAACCCCAACATTTTACCTTAAAACCTCAATCCCAAACAACAACCAAAATATCTCTCAGTGGTGCACTGGAATTTGCTCTTGGTGGTACCTTGATTCTTTTATCACAATGTTCAATTTTATCTTTTCTTTTTCCTTTGGTGTAAGATGTTACCACATCCCACTCTTTCGCATACATGTCTTGCTTATGCTTACGTAATATTTTACGTCATAATTGTCATAATTTTTCATCTTATGTACCAGACAGGGTTCTTCACTAAATCAGTGTAAGTGCACTATTCATTTAAAAATTTCTTTCGGTAACCTTAAATGTCCCCCACCACTGTGGATGGGAAACCTTCCTAGTTGTTAAATAATCTGACGGGGAAAATGTAACTTAGATAACTTAAAGTAACTTAAATAGAGTTCATACCTGGTCTCTTTTTACCAAACAATCATTTGCATCCTTCACGATTCCTAGAATAATTATCATAAAGTGTGACAGGAAAGGAGTAACACCCATTTTCAGCCGGGAAAATATATGCTGTACCATAGTAAGAAAATCCTGCTGCTTCTTCAAAGGAACGATCTTACTTGGGTTTACAGGGGCTTCAATATCATCTGCAGAAAAAAGAATACATAAAGTATTAACGATAAAAAATATCCTTTAATTATTAAAGAGTAGATTTAGTGGTGGCGGCATGGGACCGAAAAAGGGGGTCGCTTCACAATAATATAACAAAAAAAATTTAATTAAGTTTTAAAACATTTTTTCAAAATTATTTTCCTTGCAAAAATAGATGCTGCAAAAGTACTCCATGCAAGGACGGGTGGTAGATTTATATAAATACAAAATAGCCTCAGAAGTAAGAAACTCTTTAGCCCGATACAAAAACCCGACCTTTTCAGAAGCAGACTTAACAATAGATTGAATATACAAACCCCAAGAAATTAACCAGGGAAAAATGGCAAATAAAACATCCCTAACAATGAATATTCCTTAAAAACAGAAGCAATTTCACCTGGGTTAACATTAGCAAAAATTTCCATAAGTAAATAGACTATTAAAATAGTATTGGCATCTTCAATTTAGAAACCCTTGAAAGGACCTTCAAAAACAGTAAGGCACCAAAATGTGCTAGTTTTACGGTCTTATACACCCCACACTTATTCCTATCAATATGATCTGCTGCCTAACAATATCATGTTTTTGTAAACGTGGCATATTCCACTTCATTGTTACCTTTAGTATTTTACTCTGCTTTATGAAGAGATATTATCTGTATGCTTTCTGTAAGAAGGGTCATATCTCTAATCTAAAATTTGGCGCTCATTATTAGTTTCAAAAGAATACTACCACAAATGAGAGGCAAAATAATTCATGCTACAAATACTTCTTGGTTGTGCTTGAAGACTGATAATAATTATTATTTGATAATATTTCAACAGCTGCATTATATCAGTTTACATAACTGTTTTTCATATATTCAAGTCCTGTGTATAAAAATAAATAAATAAGTATAATACAACTAAAATAATGAAGAAAGGCAATTTATTTACAAATAAATACAAGTTTTGAAATCAGTGGTTAAAAGTTAAGCGAATGAAAATTCGTCAAGATGTGTCCAGGAAAATTATGAACATCTGAGCAGGTGTGACATTTGAAAAAGCAGGCAGTTGGGTGTAAATTTTCTTAGACACATTTACGAATTCAGAAATAGGTCTAACTTTTTTACAGAAAGAACCATCGTTAGATTCTGTTCTCATATCTAATGGTAAGCCATTATAAACTACCACCCCACTGTAATAAAAAGACTTTCTAGTACTTTCTAGTTTCACTTTAGACACTCTCAAAAGTTTATTGTTTCTGGTTCCTTTGTCGTGATTTACGAGTTCAAAATAATCTTCGAAATTTGGAATAAGTCCGTTAATGCATTTGAATACTGTAAGAAAAATTTTTCCTTTAAAAATGTTGTTGATGGATGATACTTCTTCATTTGTCAGCTTACGAACACAAGAATCAAGTACCATTATTGAATTTTTGCGAGACGGTTGATGGTAGAAGTTGGTCAACGAACAATATGTAATTATTGCAACAATAAGCGCTTGGTAGATTCTCAGGGTTGCTATGTCCGTTATAAAAGGTCTTATTCTTTTCAGGAGACGTATACGTGTAGATACCTTTTTGCAAATTGAAGCAAAGTGTTCTTGTAAGGTCAGTGAAGGGTCGACCTGAACACCTAGGTATTTATAGCTAGATGTTATATTTACTGATTCTCCTTGGTATTGAATGTCCATTTCTTTTTCTTGTTGATTCAACCGTTTCTTCGTTCCGTAAAATGCTATTGCCTGATAACCTTAGTATTTTAAAACACTCTGATGATAGTAAACTGTTTTTCAAATTCAAATACAAAAAAAAATTGTTCTTACCCTTTATATTACTGTTAAAAGGTTCGCAAATAATATCAATGAACGTTTTAAGTTCCTCTGTTGTGCACAGGGCCAAAAACTGCATCATAATATTTCTTCGTGCTGCTCGGCTTGATTTTCCACTGGCACCTAGTCCTGCTCGACGATGAAGTTTACCGACTAATATTCTAAAATAATAAAGAATGGTTGAGATCTAATAATTCTTTNAGGCAGTTGGGTGTAAATTTTCTTAGACACATTTACGAATTCAGAAATAGGTCTAACTTTTTTACAGAAAGAACCATCGTTAGATTCTGTTCTCATATCTAATGGTAAGCCATTATAAACTACCACCCCACTGTAATAAAAAGACTTTCTAGTACTTTCTAGTTTCACTTTAGACACTCTCAAAAGTTTATTGTTTCTGGTTCCTTTGTCGTGATTTACGAGTTCAAAATAATCTTCGAAATTTGGAATAAGTCCGTTAATGCATTTGAATACTGTAAGAAAAATTTTTCCTTTAAAAATGTTGTTGATGGATGATACTTCTTCATTTGTCAGCTTACGAACACAAGAATCAAGTACCGTTATTGAATTTTTTCGAGATGGTTGATGGTAGAAGTTGGTCAACGAACAATATGTAATTATTGGAACAATAAGCGCTTGGTAGATTCTCAGGGTTGCTATGTCCGTTATAAAAGGTCTTATTCTTTTCAGCAAAGTGTTCTTGTAAAGTCAGTGAAGGGTCGACCTGAACACCTAGGTATTTATAGCTAGATGTTATATTTACTGATTCTCCTTGGTATTGAATGTCCATTTCTTTTTCTTGTTGATTCAACCGTTTCTTCGTTCCGTAAAATGCCATTGCCTGATAACCTTAGTATTTTAAAACACTCTGATGATAGTAAACTGTTTTTCAAATTCAAATACAAAAAAAAATTGTTCTTACCCTTTATATTACTGTTAAAAGGTTCGCAAATAATATCAATGAACGTTTTAAGTTCCTCTGTTGTGCACAGGGCCAAAAACTGCATCATAATATTTCTTCGTGCTGCTCGGCTTGATTTTCCACTGGCACCTAGTCCTGCTCGACGATGAAGTTTACCGACTAATATTCTAAAATAATAAAGAATGGTTGAGATCTAATAATTCTTTTAATAACACAGAGCAAAGGGTTTTTTATAACCGCGACAATACAGAATTGCTACATATATTGAACCCATAATTTCAGTACTCACGGTTATCAATGTCTATGGCGTTTTACCTCTCGCTAGCGTAGGCCTTAGGCAAAACCTTTCCCTCCACTTATTTCAAACTCCATCCTCACACAAACAAAATTCTGTTACCGTCTTTATGGCCTTTAATGCGATAAAAAGCGTACTTAATACTAAATGAATAAAAAAAGATACACTAACATAATTTGACGTTTCAGAGACACTTTATCAAAGGGAATGAGTATCTTCTTAAATGGCTTTGTCTAGTGGTAAAGCCAACGCCAAGATATCGGCTGACCCACGTTATACGGTATTAATAATAATAATATTAATAATAATAATAATAATAATAATAATAATAATAATAATAATAATAATAATATATCGCCGTCGTAAAACTATTGCTAGGAGGATTAGGAGAAAGTGGTCACAGGGTGAAAACAGGGTTGCTATGGAGTGTTATTATAGCAGTGAGCCAAGCCAACAAATGACAACAGGAAAGGGAAGCATAGTGTTTGGATTTGTAGAGATATGTTCCCAGTCACTGAACAAAGATTACTAGACCAGCGGAATCCAATCAAAAAGAAGCCGTGGTTATCAAATATTTAGCTTGAAGAGATAAAATGATAGATCGAGGAAGCATCATATGGGCAGGTAGAACTGGGAATCACGCATGGGAGTAGAATTGAGGTCGTTGTTGATCTGGTGTCGAATGTTGATCACGGGATTCCTGATAGGATTGGTTATTTCTCACTTTATGAGGAAGTAAAAGATAAAGAGAAGAATTTAATTGAACAATTAAATCAGATAGTTATGAAGGAAAAAATGGATTACCATCACTGAGAAGAATTGAAAAATGAAAGCTGTATGCATCAGTGAAAAAGGTGGACGATGTAATGGGCAAAATTAAGGTAAACAACATTACTGAGACTAATGATCTGATATATTGTGGAGCCGTAATGGCTGTAGAAATGCTTGGAATGAAAAACTAAAATAAAGAGAAAAGAAAAGAACCATGGTGGAAACGTAGGCTTGAAGGGCAAGTTAAAGATCTGAACAGAAATCTGGCTCGAGTGAATGCCTTAATTGACAAGAAAGAGGTTAAAAAGAAAGATTCAGATGCATTGCAAAGGAACTACAGTTCAAGCAGAAAGGATTCCAATTTGTGAAGGAGGAGCTGGGACAAAGGATTAAAGCCTAAAACGAAATGATTACAAGGTATAAACAAGGAACCAAACAATACCATTACAATAGACAATTCAAGAACAACGGCGGTGGATTCTATATACAATTGGAGGGTGAAGGAAAGCAGGGCGAAAGTTATGTGCCACATGCAGATGAAGAGTTCTGGTTATGTGGAATACAAAGGTCGAATACAAAAAGGACTCAATGTGGCTAGAGGCATTTAAAACGAAGATGAATGCTGGAGCAAGACAAGCAGAAGTGAATATCACGGAAGGGAAAATAAAAATGTTTCTTAAAAATGTACCAAACTGGAAGGCTTCTGGACCAGATAAAGAACAAGGTTTCTGGTAAAAAATCTTCACAACAGTGCATAACTAATTAGATAATTTTTTTACTGCATGCTTGGAGGAACAGGCTTCACCGCGGGTGACAAAGAGCCGAACTGTTCTGTTACAGAAAAACAAGTCGAAGGAGAAAAATGCAAGTAACAATCGTCCCATCACATGTTTGCCACTTTGTTGGAAGATAACAGCATTAATATCTAATTAAATTTACTCGTTTTTGGAAAGGAACCAGCTTCTTCCTGAGGAACAAAAGGGGTGCAAAAGGAAGGGCAAAGGAACAGCAGAGCAGGTGTACAGACAAGTAGCAACACGATGATACTCAGTGTGGTTAGAATAAGGAAAAAAATCTTAGCAATGGTATGGATTGATTATAGGAAAGCAATTGACATGGTGCTACATTTTTGGATTTTGGAGTGCTTGCATATCCTAAAATTGTATGTAAAGAGCGAAAAGGAACTTGATTCACTTATACAGACACTCAAATTGTTGAGCAAGAACGTTCGCATGAAGTTTGGGATCGAAAAGTGTTGAAACAAGTGGAAAAGGATAAAATCAGATGGAATCAAGATGCCCGATGATACAATCACAAAATCACTGAAGGAAAGCGATGGATACAAGTAATTACGTACATTACATTACATTACATTACATTACATTATATTATATTATATTATAATATATTATATTATATTATATTATATATTATATTATATTATATTATATATTATATTATATTATATTATATTATATTATATTATATTATATTATATTATATTATATTATATTATATTATATTATATTATTTCATTTTATTCTATTTCATATATTATTTTTATCTAAGATTCACAACCGGTACGTTGTTATATTGATCCCATCAAAGCCTGTGCTAACGTAACATGATAGTATCAGCCAAATAGCAACTAAATATTNATTAAAGCCTAAAACGAAATGATTACAAGGTATAAACAAGGAACCAAACAATACCATTACAATAGACAATTCAAGAACAACGGCGGTGGATTCTATATACAATTGGAGGGTGAAGGAAAGCAGGGCGAAAGTTATGTGCCACATGCAGATGAAGAGTTCTGGTTATGTGGAATACAAAGGTCGAATACAAAAAGGACTCAATGTGGTTAGAGGCATTTAAAACGAAGATGAATGCTGGAGCAAGACAAGCAGAAGTGAATATCACGGAAGGGAAAATAAAAATGTTTCTTAAAAATGTACCAAACTGGAAGGCTTCTGGACCAGATAAAGAACAAGGTTTCTGGTAAAAAATCTTCACAACAGTGCATAACTAATTAGATAATTTTTTTACTGCATGCTTGGAGGAACAGGCTTCACCGCGGGTGACAAAGAGCCGAACTGTTCTGTTACAGAAAAACAAGTCGAAGGAGAAAAATGCAAGTAACAATCGTCCCATCACATGTTTGCCACTTTGTTGGAAGATAACAGCATTAATATCTAATTAAATTTACTCGTTTTTGGAAAGGAACCAGCTTCTTCCTGAGGAACAAAAGGGGTGCAAAAGGAAGGGCAAAGGAACAGCAGAGCAGGTGTACAGACAAGTAGCAACACGATGATACTCAGTGTGGTTAGAATAAGGAAAAAAATCTTAGCAATGGTATGGATTGATTATAGGAAAGCAATTGACATGGTGCTACATTTTTGGATTTTGGAGTGCTTGCATATCCTAAAATTGTATGTAAAGAGCGAAAAGGAACTTGATTCACTTATACAGACACTCAAATTGTTGAGCAAGAACGTTCGCATGAAGTTTGGGATCGAAAAGTGTTGAAACAAGTGGAAAAGGATAAAATCAGATGGAATCAAGATGCCCGATGATACAATCACAAAATCACTGAAGGAAAGCGATGGATACAAGTAATTACGTACATTACATTACATTACATTACATTACATTATATTATATTATATTATAATATATTATATTATATTATATTATATATTATATTATATTATATTATATATTATATTATATTATATTATATTATATTATATTATATTATATTATATTATATTATATTATATTATATTATATTATATTATTTCATTTTATTCTATTTCATATATTATTTTTATCTAAGATTCACAACCGGTACGTTGTTATATTGATCCCATCAAAGCCTGTGCTAACGTAACATGATAGTATCAGCCAAATAGCAACTAAATATTGTCGAAATTGATGTCTTGTGCTCCAGTCACCGACGTGTCGTTTTCAGCTGCTAGCAAATTAATTTTTCGCCATAACTACAACATACCTTATTAAGTAGGGCATAAGACTTGTTCTGTGGCTTTGATCAATAATACTGTTCTCTTCATTCGTTATCAGCAGCGTCAATTCATCCCTGAATGTTTTATCATCAAATAATTTATCAAAATGTTCTCGGTAGGGCTTTATGAACGGAAGGTTGTAAGTATAAATACATGCAAGTGATGCTTTCTGAACCTCGTCATTACCGTGACATAGAAAGTCTCTGTACGTGTCAAAAAGCGCTTGTTCTTTATATAAAGCTTTAGGATTTTTAAATTTTGAAAACAGCTTCATAATTTCACAAAGTGTTTGTATTCTTTTCAAAGCAGGCATGGACTGCGTGCCTCTCTGTGTTTGGATTTCCTCTTGATCCTCGACATCATTGTTTTCGTCTTCATCGTCTGTATTCTCTTTAGCATTTCTAGAAACGTCATCAACCAAATTGTTCTTCATGATATTCTGAGACTTGGCTACATAAAGATCACTCTGATGAAACTCGTTCCTAAAAAAAATGCCAGATCACTGCAGCTCGTTACAAAATACAATGAATCATTAATAGTTCAAACGTATAACCACTGTCAAAAACAAAAAAAACAACAAATGCCAGAACTGATTCTAAAGTGTTCGGTACATTCAAAAATACATTTCAATATACTCCAAGCAATTAACTAGAGCTTTTGCAATTGCAGTTGCAAATAATGGCCTTAGTCCTACACGTAAATCATATCACAAGGCCACTTGGCATACACGTTGGTCCAAGAAAGTTAACATATTTGAACTACGACCCAAAGCAAAAGATTTAACAATATTGATGCCAGCCAGCGTGAGATAAATATCAAATGTGACATCCAAATTATCTTCCGTTATTACTTGAAATTTACAACAAATGCTCAACTCAATGTTTAACTAAAAGCTGTCAACAAATATCTCGAACTAACCTTAAAAATTGAAGAAACAGTGGAACAATGTCACGAGATTTTCTTTCTACAATTTCTGAAAACTGGTTCATAGTCCGGATGAGAAGAAGGCGAAAGTTATAATAATCAGTCTTTATGTTTTCAACACCATCGGGACTGTTGTTGACCAAGAATTCTTTATCAGTAAGTACCTTTTCAGTACTGTCCATACGCTCTAAAAGAACCGTAAGAAAAAAAATTACTCCTTATGTCTATTTCTTTTTCTCTCCCCATATGTCGTTGGTTGCCGTTCTAATACTCTCCTAAGCAACTAATTAACTCTGTCTGTCTGTTTGTAAATATCTGTCCGTTAAGTGGCCTTCCTTATGCTCGTGCTCTCTCTGTGTGTGTCTCTCTCTGTCTCTCTGTCTCTCTGTCTGTCTGTCTCTCTCTCTCTCTCTCTCTCTCTCTCTCTCTCTCTCTCTCTCTCTCTCTCTCTTCTGTTTCTTCCCTTCACAAGATATCTTTGTGCTCTTCATACGTTTTTGAATGGATATATTGATAGATTGAAAGATAGATAGATAGATAGATAGATAGATAGATAGATAGATAGATAGATAGATAGATAGATAGATAGATAGATAGATAGATAGATAGATAGATAGATAGATTGATAAATGTTAAAAAATGGCACATACTGCAAGATTCCGATGCACTAAGTACAACTTCCTTCCACGAATCCCAGAAGTGTAGAGCATTTTTCTCCACGAAGTAGGTTCCGATAATTTCCATTAATGGCTTCCAAAGAAGATTCAAATTAATATACAGATTACTTATAAGAAAGTAAAGTGCAGCCTCACTACACATATTGATTTCACTGCTTTGTTCGCGTTTCTTGTAAGTCAACTTTTGAAGGTATATGAGTCTTTTTTGGTAGGACTGAAATGTAGCTGGAATATGTGCTGCATCTATACAAGCCTTTAAATAATCAGAAGAGAGGGTATCCTAAAAAAAATAAAGAAATTTGTATTGAGAGTCCATGTTTTCTAAAAACAAATGAATAGTACTATAGCAAATAAAAATTAATTTACACTCGCACACATACACACACATACACACACATATATATATATTATATATATTATATATATAACAGATAGATGGATATAGATATAGATTTCGATATATAGATAAGTGTGTTTGTGTGAACGCGCTCTTCTCTGGTGGAAAAAACTTGATCGTAGGATACCAGTAAAGTTGTTCCTGTCTTCAAATATATAATTCCCTTACGCAATGAACATTGTAAACAACCAAGTTTGATCCCATTCCTCTGCCTGCTGTTTCTTCACTTGACACATGTAAATTGTTTAGTGTTACGAAATACCCTTTATTGAATATATAGCACACATTTCAAAGACAAAAACGATAAAAAATATAATACGATAGCACATAATGCGATAAAGAAAACAACCCTTAAATTACATACAGCATGTGATTCTCACTGGGGTGATGGCGGGGGTTATGTGCTGACTAAAACACCAAGGAACAAATACATTACAAATATATCAAATATGCTACTCAATGTTTTAATTTTTCGACTATAAAATTATGTATTTGGTGATTGAAAGAAACGATTGGGTGAGTTGCAGTAAATCTAGCAGTATACACAGTTTTAAAAAAGGAGTATACGAGCTGCCTTTGGCCATATATCCGTAAGAATTGTACTTCTGCTTCTGCTTCTTCTGCTTCTTCTCTTTCTTTTGTCAGTATTTTTACTTTAACAGAACTGACCACAGCGGGTGATGTGTCTCCATTATGCATTGTCTCACACATCACTTGTCGCTGCATTCACGTTCCTAAAGTTCGTCCTTAAAGTGTCTACAAACCTCCGCTTGGGCCTCCCTTCCTTACTTTATCATTTCCATCACTCTTATTTTTACGGGGTTTTTTCTCTGGTAACATGCCCATGGTAACATGTGATTTGATCTTGGAACCTCCACTTGTACTGCAACTCTGATGTTTTGATTTCAAAATTCTCCACGTCATTCCCATCACAAACCTCAGAATGTTCAACTCGGCAGGGTAACCATAAGCCATAAAATCTGAGCCAATTCAAATCATTCAAAATGAAGTGTACACAAAATATTAAAAGTGTAAACTTTACTGTTAATGTATGGTTTCTGCTTACTTCAGACTCCGTGTTGTCATATTGTGAATCAATATAGTTTTTCAAAATCTTTAATGTTGCAAGGCATCTCTGTGGCTTTGGACTGTACAGGTTTGGCTTCATGATGGGGTAAACCACTAATAATTCATCAAATTTCAAAAAATTTTCTTCCCCGGGCTGGCGTAACTGCAAACAGTAGCATTCGTAAGCCTCTAAAAATTCATCGTTATTCCAGTGTGCACTGCAAATGATAAAATAAACACACATCACCAATCCATTAACCTTCTTTGGGTCAGATATTTAGTCCACTTACGCCTAATAAATAATTACTTTATGGTAAATGCTTTTGGCTGAAAAACTTAAAGTAATTAATTGCCAGATATACAGGTCGTATGGATTTGTGTATTACTATGCCGGGCAGAAAGATTTCAAGTGAAAACCTTGGTGGGCTAGTGTGAAGAAAGTCATAAAGAGCAGAATGGCACAGCAGTAAGGGCCTGTGACAAGTTAAATGATAGCAGCTTCATTTGTTCAAAGCTTAACAATGGACGTCAGCAAAGAAAATGGCGGAAAACATAGAAAGGCAAGGTATGGACCGCTTCGTCCAACCCATGCAACTGTTGAAACAAGACACACCAGACAGAGAAAATAGTAATAAAGAAAGGGAGAGAAGAAAGAAGACGGGAAAAGGGTGGAACGGAAGAATAGAAGCAACTTAAGAAGGAGAAAATAGAAAGAAAAGAAAGCAAGTTAGAAAAGACGAACGGGAATACAATGCTTGTATAATTTATTCTTCACATGCTTTTATAATATAAAAGATAGGGGGCAAATAACGGTGCTCGATATCGGACATTTCCGTCACTTTACTTTTTTGCGTTAAGGTACTTTTAAAAATTACAGTAAAAATTCTTTCTTTGGTAGTTGCTAGTTTCTAACTGCTTATTTTATGCTGTTTTGTATTGTTGGGTTTTTTATTTTTACACATTGCCAATTGCTGAGAAAATTCTTTCAAGTCCCATAATGTTTTGGGAATACTCCAGGACTGTTAATTTCACTTTTTCGAATTTCGAGGTGTGCTTTAGCACAAGCAGATAAATAATGTCGGGTACAAACAAGTAAATAATAAAAATCAAAATGTAGAAATCAACATTCCAATGCTCTTCGTTAACTCAGTTCTAAAAATAAATATTTAATTTAGTAAACAACAACGGGGGTCACGTTGTAGGCACTTTTTTTTCTCATAACGAATCAGGTCAGTAAAAACAGCGTTAAAAAAGTTGAATGAAGTTTAATTGTTCAACTCTTTTAACGGTTCATCCTTATGATTGTATATTTAAATTCTAAGTGGTTCAAAACTGCCATAACGTTCACGGTTACTAAAATGTAAAAGGAACTTTTAAAACGGGTGTTGCTTGGTTATTACATAGTTGCTTACTATGTTGACGGCGTTTTTTTGGGTGCACACCCGGTAAGTGAAATGCAATAGTTTCTTACCACTGCAAATGTTACAAATTACAAAGAACTCGACGGAAAAGTCGAATGCCGTCGGACAATTTAGTGGACTTCATAAGGATTGGGGGAAAGCCCGGTACAATAAAGTGGGCAATGACTTCTTCAGTAATCTTGTCCTTTTGGTAACTCGATCTTTAGAATATATGGTACCAGTGAATTCACTTCTGAAGAAAAATGGTCATCTAGCTCTAGCATGCCAGGGTAAACCGATCAGACTGGTCAACAAATCCATACATAAACAAATATCAAATTTTGATATTGTAAACATATATAGTTGCACTGAACGGGTAAGTTAAATGTAAGTGTTCGACCCAATAAGGGAAGCAACCAGAAATATCATATTGAAGGCAATGTATTATTGACGGCATACATAAAACTGATGTTGATGTATAACCGCCAGATCAGCATTGTTGATCTACAAAGAAAAAATGTAGAAAACGGACGACAATGACAGGATGCACACAAGACCGACAAACATGAGTTGAGAGAGGAAGGAGAAGGCAACGTCACCCAATCAAACTGCATTATCAGCAGTTTACAATCAAACGCTTCACAACTGAACCATGGTGGGGTTGACTTCTTGCCTAATTAATAAAGCAAAGAAACAAATAGTGTGCTATTAGAAAGCAGAATCATAACTGGAAAACAAAAGAAGATAGGAATTAATACTCAACAACACCAACCATAGTAAGAAAAAATGTAACTCAATTATGAAAACTCTTATTGCTACAAAGGTATTAATAATTGCATCAATATGTTTTTTATAGTAATAACGCAAATTAGTGGGTGATAATAATACTCATAAATCGTCACTGGAAAAATAAATCTAAGTGCAATGTACTGAAATTGATTAGGTAAATCAGTACATTCTTGAGCGGTTGTAAGACTGCGCTTCGAAGGGTATAAGCAAAGAAAAAAACCCATGTATACATATAGGCAGATAGGAACAAATATGTTCAAACATACAAATAATTACAAAAAATTAAAACCCATTGAAACAACCCAACATACATTCACATACATAGATACATAGACACACACATACATACATATATACATACATACAAGCATACATACATATATACATACGTATATACATACATATATGCATACATATATACATACATACAAACATACATACACATACATAGATAAATACAAAAATACATACACACATAGATACATACATACACACACATACATACATACATACATACATACATACATACATACATACATAAAGACACATACATACATATATACATACGTACATACTTACGCGTACATACTTACACATATACATACACACATACATACAAACATACATACATATATACATACATATATACATACATATATACATACATAGAAACATACATACATATATACATACATATATACATATATATATACATACATAAATACATACATACAAACATACATACATACAAACATACATACATACAAACATATATGATATATACAGGCATACATGCATGAACACATACACATATAGTAATATATATTGACTTACATACATGCATAAAGTCAAACATACAGACTTACAGACATACTTACCTATACAGAAACACACTTAATATAAGACCTCTTGCAAATTAACTACCAAACAATATTCTTACTGGATTAAATTTGCACAACCTTGGTAGCAAAAACACAATATCTTCCGTACCGTAGGACTCCAAATATGCGTGCGTGGTCCACAAGTTCTGCTAGTGGTAAGTTGAATTCCTGAGATAATGATACCCAAGATTTAAGGCACTGTGCTAGCACTGATAATGTTTCACTTGTATCCAATGCGTTGGATGCTTCTACTGCTTTCAGACAACCTTGATAACATGTTTTCAATGCTACTTTTACGTTTTCTTTCTCCAAAGGCCTGGAATATAGGGCAAATGAATTATTATCAAAATCAGTAGAACACAATAAGCTAAGAGAAGAACTTGTACAATAAATGTACGATACATTTGATCAATACGGCATTATTTTTCGGCTGTTCTATCAACGGGCCAGCAAAAGCTGTCGTTTTTAAGATGTGGTTTTTGCGACGGCAAGTTTAATTTCAAATAATTTCATACCTTGACCTCTTTTTCTACCAAAACT
>RDPX01000095.1:556950-568349 GCA_003991215.1 Morbakka virulenta | reverse complement strand
ACATACATACATACATACATAAAGACACATACATACATATATACATACGTACATACTTACGCGTACATACTTACACATATACATACACACATACATACAAACATACATACATATATACATACAAACATACATACATATATACATACATATATACATACATATATACATACATAGAAACATACATACATATATACATACATATATACATATATATATACATACATAAATACATACATACAAACATACATACATACAAACATACATACATACAAACATATATGATATATACAGGCATACATGCATGAACACATACACATATAGTAATATATATTGACTTACATACATGCATAAAGTCAAACATACAGACTTACAGACATACTTACCTATACAGAAACACACTTAATATAAGACCTCTTGCAAATTAACTACCAAACAATATTCTTACTGGATTAAATTTGCACAACCTTGGTAGCAAAAACACAATATCTTCCGTACCGTAGGACTCCAAATATGCGTGCGTGGTCCACAAGTTCTGCTAGTGGTAAGTTGAATTCCTGAGATAATGATACCCAAGATTTAAGGCACTGTGCTAGCACTGATAATGTTTCACTTGTATCCAATGCGTTGGATGCTTCTACTGCTTTCAGACAACCTTGATAACATGTTTTCAATGCTACTTTTACGTTTTCTTTCTCCAAAGGCCTGGAATATAGGGCAAATGAATTATTATCAAAATCAGTAGAACACAATAAGCTAAGAGAAGAACTTGTACAATAAATGTACGATACATTTGATCAATACGGCATTATTTTTCGGCTGTTCTATCAACGGGCCAGCAAAAGCTGTCGTTTTTAAGATGTGGTTTTTGCGACGGCAAGTTTAATTTCAAATAATTTCATACCTTGACCTCTTTTTCTACCAAAACTGTCTCGTGCTATTTCAGAATTAAGGAGTTTTGTTGCTATTTCAAAACATTCTTCATCAGAAGGCGTAGAATTTCTCTTATTTTAGGTGATACTGACTAATACTCTTTATTTCACGACCATTTCTTAATAAAGAAATACATTTCCTTAAACAACAAATAAAACTTTCCTTGAGTATAGAAAATTAAACATTTTCTAAAGCAAGGTATTTTTAACAACAAAATTCTTGGTATCGCAAGGTAAAATTTTGTATAACACGTTACCAATTTCGACAGCATTTGCTGAGGCCCTAGACATTATCTGGGGTACCAAGTCACTTAAAAATTACTTACTTTGCATTGCAAACTAGCCAATAGCTTGTACGTCTGTTTAAATTAGATGGAAATCTCATGCAAAGTTACATACAGAAACATTTTGGACAAAATTTATATGGATATACAACCTCTTTTCTCTCGGCGAATATTTTAAAGTTAGGTAAACTTATCATTATATTCTACTATTTATTTTTCTGGTTATATTCTGGTGAACCCTTCAAAGCCAAATTTTTAGGTACCCAATAAGAAAAAGGGCAAAAAAACCTTCCAAATGTGCACCTAGTGCTTGCAAAGAATTTATTTATTTTAAGGACCTTTATGTATACAACTGCTTGCCTGTAGGAGGTAATAAGATTTCTATCTGCAAGATTTCTATATTTTATATTTTTACTATTTCTACCACAACGGTTACTTTTTCTCCTTTACAAATAAATCGCTTGATTCCAACGAGGGAATGTATATATATATATATATATATNACTTATCATTATATTCTACTATTTATTTTTCTGGTTATATTCTGGTGAATCCTTCAAAGCCAAATTTTTAGGTACCCAATAAGAAAAAGGGCAAAAAAACCTTCCAAATGTGCACCTAGTGCTTGCAAAGAATTTATTTATTTTAAGGACCTTTATGTATACAACTGCTTGCCTGTAGGAGGTAATAAGATTTCTATCTGCAAGATTTCTATATTTTATATTTTTACTATTTCTACCACAACGGTTACTTTTTCTCCTTTACAAATAAATCGCTTGATTCCAACGAGGGAATGTATATATATATATATATATATATATATATATATAAAGAATTCTCTGGGTCCTTAATGTGCGCATGCCCAGCAATGTCCCACATTGCAGTTTCAACAGCAATTGATGGAGGTCTTTGTATGGAATGCAAATATTCAGAGGTCCAGGCTGCACTGATGAGCTGTGGGGCAGCAAAACACGTGACTGCAGATTAAAAATATTTCGCATAACAAATACAAGAATAATTATAGCAAAGTAAACACGAACTAGGTAGAATAAGAAAGGAGTTACTTGACTGAACTGCTTACAACCAACCTATGGTTTGTAAAAACAAATAGAAGGCACAGATGAAAAACAATGAAATGTGAGATTATCATCTTAAGGCCTCTTGAAAATCATGAAGTACATACAATGACGATTTCAATTCTTTACCAAGTGCAGTTTTTATGATCAAATCATAAGTTTTTTGTAGAGGATCTGGAATAAAGGAAATTACTGGATCAAAAACAATTACACCTTGATAAGAGGAATGATTAGATATTAAAAATGGATGTCTATATTCAAGGTCGATGCCGACCAGGCAGTGTACAATATGTATCAAGAGTGCTCAATATAAAGACATAGCATCAATACGATTCAATAAGAAAAAGAAAAATATCAAGCTTAAAGACCAGGCTGCAGGTGCAACCTTGTATTTAATCTTGTTTTTGACTTTTGTTTTGTGGCGTGGTGTTTTTGACTTTACGATAAATCGGTATACAAATACATACATTATTCATGGTATCTTGAAGAACCAACGACAAGTACAAACGCTAATGAAGCGCAAAAAGTAGAGGATTTTTAATTATACCAATGCTGGTTTTCCTACACAACTGTTCAAATCTTTGACATGTAGGTTCTCTAAAAGCTTGTTTCTTTAAGATCGCTCGGGTAACTCATTGGTAGACCAAGTCAACACAGCCTGCTCATTAGAAAAAGGCTGTTCAAGGTAAATCATACACGCAAATAGATGGAAATAGCGTTGTTTTTATACGAGACTTGAAACATAAAGTATGCAAATGGATTTTTAAAAATACATTGGCAAACGTTGTGTCTAATTTAACGAGTACAAATCAGCAACATTTTATTATTTTTTTACGAAGCTTTATCTTTGCATGGCCGGATTTTAATGCAAGACGTTATAATTGTTACTGCATTGTATTCCGTGAATTAATATTGAGGGAGAGAAATTAGATATTAAACAATTATGTAAAATAGAAGTTGCATCACACTGGGTTCGAATTCATGACCACAAGTTTCGTGGCTATTTACTTCACCGACTGGGTTACCTGTGTTACATTCTTCCTCAGATTATTTTTGCAATATAGCATTCGACTTATTTACACCATTTATTTTTCTAAGTTTATACCGTTGGACACCTTGTCTGAATATCTAAGAGAACGAAGATATCTCTATCTTTAGGCAGGAACATACGATTCAAACGAAAAAAGGTCAAGAACAATTGTGTAATTGATTATAAAGGGTCAAAAATTATAGAGAAACCAATGGAAGAAAACAATGCTGCACCAAACTCAGAGTCAGCATTAATAAATATGATAATAAAAATACTAGGAATTCTTGTTTCACTGACGTTTTTGCCACATGAAAAAGGTACTTTTCCAGCAGAGGGTGTGAAAAGACCATGAAACGTCTTCAATAAAACACATTATTACTTCTATTGTAAAATGCTCACCCCCTGAAAGTGACAAAGTGTGTATCCATTCATGCTGAGTTAAAAATGAGCTGGAGAATAGGTGCCAGTCACGGCAACAAATTCGAACCCAGTTTGGTACAATAAAGTTTTCATTTTCCTGTTTTGTATTATTCTGTTCATTCAAATTATTATTTAATGCTTTCATTCCTCTCCCAACTTTATCTCCAAAAGCATGCAGAGATTCAAAAGCTGACACAGTAATGTTTGAGTCGATTGCAGAAAAATATGGAAAAAGTTGGAGAAAAACGTTGGAGAACGAAAACTTGCATAAAATTACTACTTACCTTAAAAATGTGATGCACACAAGTGTGTTCTTTAACACTTCCCAGTTGACACTTACAGCATCCATAATGGAATAAATAAAATCACACAATCTATTACACATTCCAATTCCACTGAAATCTACATGTAAATCCACTCTATAATTGTATGGTGAAGTTATACCCTTCAGTTCTTCATTTATAAAAACAACAAAAAGCTCTATTATTCTTTGCAAGCTTTCGTTTCCACTTCCAGCAATGTGTAATCTACTGTCAATAAAATTTAAAAACCCAGGTAAAAAAACCTTTCCAAACATTTCTAGATGACACAATTGTCGCAAAAAATTCTGTAATGTCAATAGGTCAGCGTTTGACAAAAAGATAGATTCCGCCAGTTTCCTTTTGTTTTCGTTAGTTATCATCTCGTTTTCTGTTTCAAGAAGTGCAAATATCAATCCAAGACAAGCTTCACTAAAATGCCCATTTTCCTGTTGTAAAATGTATGCACTCAAATCCTTGTGTAAAGAAAAAAACATTCAAAAACCATTACCACAGTAAATAACTTTTTTGAATTGGTATGGGGAGTACTTTAATAAAAAAAATAGTCTTACTGCCACATTTTTTCTAAACACACACACCTATTGAATATCAATATTATATATACAGGGTTTCGTTTTCACTTTTAGCAATGTGTAATCTATTTTCAATAAAATTTATACCACGTCAATGGTATTTAAAAACGTTTCAATATCCATCAGCAGCCAAACAACCACACAAACTGAAAGTATAAAAATCAAGAGCCACATTAAAATGAAGAAAAAATATCTAAATCAAAATGATAAAAATTTAAACAATTATTTGTTTTAAAGTTTTATGTACGTATGCATGTATGATCTATGTATGTATGTACGTATGTATCTATGTATGTATATATGGTTGGGTGGATGGACGGATGGATGGATGGATATATCTATCTATCTATCTATCTATCTATCTAACTATATATCAATCTATTTATCTATCTATCTAACTATCTATCATCTATCTATTTATATATAACTAGCTAGCTAGCTATCGATTGATCTTCAAGATAGAAAAGGACCTAAAATAATAATGTTCTTTTATATGTACAATCTTAACTTCTAAAATCAAAAGATGGCACGACTGGTAATTTCCATAATAATTACTACTTACTTACTTACTTACTTACTTACTTACTTACTTACTTACTTACTTACTTACTTACTTACTTATCCTCTTCAAGCCATGGGCGGCTCATTAGGCTTGACAGCATCCTCCGCCATCTCTCTCTGTCTTTTGCTACGTTCCCAACTTCATTCCATATTTGCCATCCTAGGTCATTTCTTTCTGCTTCCGCCATGTTGTTCGCGAGCGTCCTCTTTCTTTTTCCCTCTCGTGTCCATGTTAAGGCTACTCTACATCTATCATTTTGTGGCTTTCTCAGAGTATGTCCAATCCATCTCCATTTCCTTCACCTTATGATTTCTCCTACTGGACTAGTCTTCGTCCTAAGGCAGAGCTCGTTGTTTGTGGTTTTTGTGGGCCAGAAGATACGGAGAATCCTTTTCAGACATTTTCTCTGAAATATTTCCAATCTGGTGACATCATTTTCATTTAGTTTCCACATCTCTCCTTCATAGAGTAGCACGGACATTACGTTGCTGTTATACACTCGAATCTTGGTCTTGCTACTCTATTGGTTTGGCTTCCAGAGTGGGTTAAGCATGGCAAACGCATTTCTTGCTAGACTCAGCCTATGTGTGGTATCTTCAGTGGACCCTCCCGTTTTGTCTATTGTGGCACCGAGGTATGCGAAGGTGTCCTTATTTTCAACACTTCTGCCCTTGATCTCGATTGGGCGGTTTCCCTTGTGATTTAGTCTTGACACTTTGGTCTTATTCACAGCATATTTACATAACTTTTCAGTTTTTTCCTGCATATGTTGGTGTTTGCTGGATAGGAGGGCGACATCGTCTGCATAGTCTAAGTCTTCAAGCTGGGTGGTAAATTTCCATCTTATTCCTGTTTTCTTTGCCGTTGTTGCTTTCCTCATTATCCAATCTATAGCAATAATGAAGAGGAGGCCTGACATCACACAGCCTTGTCGAACTCCAGTTTTTACAGAGAACCATTCTGAGATCTGTCCGTTTTTAATGAAGCAACCACTACTTCCTCTGTACATTTCCTTTATGATCTCTATGAAGAAATCTGGAACTCCATAAAACTTTAGGATCTTCCAGAATTTCTCCCTGTCGATGCTATCAAAAGCTCTACGTAAGTCAATAAAGTTAATGTACAGTGATGCTTGGCACTCAATGCACTGTTCCGACAACATAACGAAGTATGAAAATCTGCTCAGCTGTCCCATGTCCTTTTCTATATGCTGCCTGCTCATTTCTCAGTTTTTCTTCTGCGCCTTTCCTTATTCTTTCTAAAACAACTCTGCAGAAGACTTTCCCAGGTATGGAGAGCAGAGATATTCCTCTACTATTGTCGCATTTAGTAAGGTCACCTTTCTTTGGTACTTTAGCTATCAATGATTTCTTCCAGTCACCTGCCATATTGATGTTCTCTCTCACTTTCTCGAACATGTGCAGTAATCTCTTGTATGTGATCTTGCTTCCAGCTTTTAACATTTCTCCGCTGATGTCATCTACTCCTGCTGCTTTATTGCTCTTCAACTCTTTTACTGCTATCTTTACTTCCTCTTCTGTGAAGGGGCCTGTGTTGGTTTCTTCGATGGTTTCAACATTACCGATCTCAAACTCATCTTCCTCCACATTATTGTCATAGTCATTCTCAACGTTTAATATTTCTTCGAAGTGTTCTTTCCACCTTTCAAGTACCTGACCATTTTCAATGAGTAACTTACCAGTTTTGTCTCTTACTGATGCTTCTTTTTTGGTGATTGCTTTCTCTTGTTGCCCAATAGCTTCGTAATCCTGTACAGAGTTCCCATGTCATTGCTTTTTGCTACATGCTCCGCTTCTTCGGCGAGCCCATTTACCATCTTACGTTTATCTGCTCTGACCTTCTTCTTTACACTCTTGTCCATTTCACTATACTCTGCTTTTCGATAGCACGAATTCTCTCTGATCTTGCACAGTTTATCTCATTTTTCACTTTCTTCCTTTCGCCTATAGCTTTCCACGTTTCACTGCTTATCCACTCTTTTTGCTCCTTCCTTTTCCTACCCAGGATGTTTTCGGCTGTCTCCTTGAAGATTGTGGTAAAATTTTCCCATTCTTTTTGTATGTTTGCCTCTTCTATAGCTGTTTCCATGCTCTCTTTCAGTGCTTCAAACCTGTTTTTTAACTCTACTGCGAATTGCTTTTGGATATCTTCTTGTTTCAAAAGTGCAGTGTTGAATGATGCCCTTCTGCTGGTGTTCTTGAGTTTGTGTCTTGAAAGCCTAAGCTTCATTTTGCCGACCACAAAGTTATGGTCAGTTCCAGCATCTGCACCCCTCATGGCTGGTACATCAACGAGAGACCTCCTGTATCTGCCACTGATGATGAAGTGATTAATTTGGTTTTTGTCTCTGTTGTTTGGTGACGTCCATGTGTATTTGCGAATGCTTTTGTGTTTAAAGCATGTGCCTCCAATCACTAGATCGTTTTCTTCATTTGACTATTTCATAAGTCTTTCACCACTCTCATTCATGATGCCTAAGCCTTCTTTCCCTAAAACTTTCTCATGGTTTTTGTTGTTTCAATCCACTTTGGCATTTGCGTCTCCCATAACGATCAGCATGTCATGCTTCGGTGTTGACTCAATCTCTTTCTGCTGTTGTTCGTAGAAATCATCCTTCTCCTCTTCATCTGCATCGTTTGTAGGGCTGTAGATCTGAATAACGGTGGTTTTTACATATTTTGAGTTGAAACTAGCACTAATGATCCTTTCATTCACTGGATTCCACTTGATTAGACATTTCCTAGTCTCAGGGCTCAACATAATTCCTCCACCCCCATGATGTTGTTCATCTGACCCAGAATACAGTACAAACTCTCCAGTGTTGGCCTTCACTTCTCCGAAACCAGTCCATCTTGCTTCGTTTATGCCTAGTATCTGTAGATGGTTTTCCCTCATTTCCCCTGCTATTATTGCAGTTTTCTCGGTGGCGTACATTGTTCTTACATCCCAACACCCTGCACGGATGTATCTTTTAAGTGTTAGTAGTGATCTCATGCATGTCGTTCTCAGGTTGGAGGTTTCTCGTAGGCTTTCACCTCCAGCCGTCATCAGTCTGTCTTCCCATCTGAGGTCGTTATGTTCAGGGATTTTATACAACATGATTCTGTGACCATAGAAATTTTTTTTTGCTGTCCAAGTTTCCGTAATCGGTGGTTGATTTACGGGAAGGGGTGATTGGTCCCTTGCCCAACCCTTCTCCTTTCTCATCCGAGCTTGGGACCGGCCATGGCGGAGTTATAATAATTACTGGAATTTTAATATTTCGAAATCATGCCATTCTTGTTAAGTTACGTTGTGTCCTGCATAGCAGAAGATGAAATGTACTGGCTGCATTCATAGAATTCAACAGTAT
Source organism: Morbakka virulenta (assembly GCA_003991215.1). Lineage (NCBI taxonomy): Eukaryota > Metazoa > Cnidaria > Cubozoa > Carybdeida > Carukiidae > Morbakka > Morbakka virulenta. Next base: position 559,783 of record RDPX01000095.1, on the reverse strand, counting down.
TATTTGTACTCAGCATTGCTTTTGTATTTCAACAAATAACCCATCTTTACAGCAAGTCATCAACATGAAATGAATGTTATAAGAATTTACAAATTTCTTGCTCCTTCCAGTACAAAAAATATATTTATCGAATTTATCAATGCTTACCACACAAGGTTTGTTATCCGGAATGTACCTTCCTCCTTGGTGTAAGACCACCAGCTTTATCAAATTGAAAATTGGGTCCATTTTGGTGGGTATCATCTTATTTCCATGGTTCGCAGCACAACTATCATCAAACATGCAATTCATTTCAGACAATAATAATGACCACACAAGGCAAACCGATTCTTTATTTAACTTCTTTAGGATTGATTCAACAACGACTTGTAAAATTTGAAACACCTATAACAAAAGTATTAAAAAAGTGTTAAAAGGTCAATCAGATTTCAAAAAATGAAAATCACTTTTCAAATACTGAATAAGTATGTTCCATATACCCTTCATGATAAGAAACATCAGCACTGGTTCAAAAGATTATGGGGGAGGTAGGGTTCTTGTCGAGTGAGAGTATTACATAAGGTAATGAATGGAAGAATTTTAGGAAGCCACATGGTGAACCCTCTACTTTTTTTAGTGAAGTTGAGCAACAAATCAAGAATATGGACTACATATGGGGCCATCAAATAGGAAGACACAGGCCAATGGGCTTTGTCATTGGACTATATCCAGAGTGGAAAGATATGCAACATATTTTAAAAAAACAATAACATGTTTCTCCTAATAACATTTTGAACTGCTAACTCAACAAAGGTATACGTTCTAAATCTGAAAAAGAGGTAAAGAGGTACTGGTAAAAATCAAAAGTCATCTCTCCCTCCCTTCCTTCCCCCTTCCCCCCCCCCCCCCCCCTCTCTCTCTCTTTCTCCCTCTCTCTCTCTTTCTTAACAAATCATAAGATTTTTAATTATATACATTTAATTGGTGACCTAACAATTACTTTACAGATATTCACAAGAATTTAAATTTGTACTTATTGAATTGCTGGTCTTATCAGTGATCATAATGAAGCTGATAATTCCATCATCAATATTTTAAAAGAGTTCCATCACTTCAAATATATATATATATATATATATATATATATATATATATATATGTGTGTGTGTGTGTGTGTGTTTGTAGAATTAGCACAATAATAGATATGTTAGAGTCCTTGCCACAGGACAAATGCATTCAGTGATTTACTTGCATGTACAATGTATTGTATGTACAGTAGTATGATAAAAACCAATATTTTTTTGATAACTTCCAACATCTTGTTACTGTTGTAATGAGAAGTTGGAATAGCAGAGAGAAAAGAATTCAACAGCACTGAAAATATGTTCTTGCTCCTTTCTATCAGCCAACTCAGCAACATTAGGAAATCCTGACTTTCTACAATGCAGTGCATAATTGCCTCTGCAGCAATTTCAAATACGTAACCAAAGAGAAATTTGCCAAATCCACTGAAATTCTTTCTAAAAAGTTAAACCAGCTTAACCACAGAGCTGTCAATTAGCTCAATACCAAAGTCGAGGCCAAAGAAGCAAATGAACTATAATAAATACATTCAAATAACAGGTGTTCTGGTTTGGTAATGGTTTCTTGGAGAGGGCATTTTCTAATAACTAAATTTCTGCCAACAATATTTTTCATGACCTTCACCCCACCAATATTTCTCTAAAAAAATTGCTATGGATAAACAATATTTACAGCAATCCCTGCAGTTAATGAATCCCACATGTGATGATATCAGAGGTTGCTCTGTATGCAAGTTTACTACAACAATGAGCACAAAAGAGCCCAAAAATGTGAAAAGATTGCCTCTGATGTTACCTTTCTTTCTAGTAGACATAAAATTAAATCAGCATGTCCACATAAAATAAGAAAGGCACTTGAATGTGCAAGTCTCTTACCTGTACTTCTGGGATAAATTCAAAACAAAATAATGGTGGGGTTTATCACATCAAGACTTAACTTTAATATATACATATATATAATATATATTATATATATTACTATATATAAATTATATATTATTATGACTATTTGAAAACTTTTATTATCTAGCTGATGTTAGGGACCATCCATTTTTCACATTCACATGAAATCTACAATTTTTGACCTCCCTCCCCCTTGTTTGCACCTGTTCACAAGCAAGTACACCCCACATGCAAACATACATTATACTTTTTTTGACCATCATTGGTAGTTACCATTTTGATAAATAACTCACATGCTCAAATTCAAAAAGTAAAAAATTGATGCCAGGCTATTGTTGTGTGAAATGAAAGCAATTATAATTAGATACAGGCCAAATATAAATGCAAGTAATTCCATATAAACAAACAATAAATGTGTAAAAACAGATAAGAATAACTACACATGCATACCTGTCTTTTGCTGTCACTACTTTGTGAAAACTGAAAGCAAAAATCTCTTGAAATTCGGCCTTTTTCCAGTTGAGGAAAGCAGCAGATTATCTCAATATAGGAATAGCCCATGCATTAATACCTTTGATGATATTTCCCCCATTCAACTTTGTCTCCAGTATCTTTTTCACTCTTCTCTTATATTCATGACACACTTTCCTTTTCATCTCTTCTACCTACACTTTATCTGCCTCCAATATACCTAAATACTTGTATCCTTTGTCATCTTTCAGTGATTTTATAACTGTATAATCTGGCAATCTGATTCCATCTGATTTTATCCTTTTCCCTCTCTTCATTACCAATGTTGAACACTTTTCTATTCCAAATTTCACCCCAATTTTTTTTTTTTTTTTTTTTTTTTTTTAACCTTTTTCCCC
>RDPX01000095.1:451382-548254 GCA_003991215.1 Morbakka virulenta | reverse complement strand
TTTCATAATTACTTTATTTACGTCCTTATTCCACTTTATTCTAGCAGTTATAGGATGACGACCGGGCCCCCGCTGCTGAGCCAGGGGACACCTGCCGGGCGAGAGACCTTCACAAGTTGCTCCAGTCTCATTCACGCCGTTATTTTCATTAATTTTATCTGACATTTTTACACTCATTTGAGGTTTAGTGAAGTTAAGGTTACACTACCACCGGTATTTTTTTCAAGACACCATCTTTAGAGGGGTTGCCAACCAAAGCTAAAGAGTCCTCTCTACCCATAAGGCAGACTAGCCCCCATCGGATGCCAACCCGACATTTCTTGGTCTCGGGGAGAGCTAACAGGTACTACACCTTGCTCAAGGGTGACCTGGAGGTAGTTGCGACAAAGGGTAACCTCATTCGCCCACGTCGAAACTCCACAACCGGATGCATTTTAACGTCATACCCAGGACGTATTATTATTATTATTATTATTATTATTATTATTATTATTATTATTAAGGAGTACAAGAGGTGACATGATAGGATGGGATTGAGAATATATTGAGAGCTGTGCAAGAAGAATGTGAAAAGGATTTTCTCAGTTTTACCACTGGTCTTTGTCTGGAACCAGGGCCTCTCCAAAACCCTGGGGTCACCAGATCATCCAATCTGATTTTTCAAGCACCCTTCTCAAAATATGTGTACTCTCTACCACAGCTGCCTTCTGTATCATTTCAAAGGATAACCCAACATCTGCCACAGCAAGTAATGGGGCAAGCCTCTCTGTTAGATCCAAGAGTACCCACGACAACTGGTATTACCATTGTTTTCATGTCCCCGAGGCAAGATAGCTTGCGGGCCAATTCCAAATATTAATCAATTTTCTCCTCTTCCTTGGTTGTGGTTCCCATATCACCAGGCAGCAATATGTATTAGGATACACTCTTTTTCTTTCTTTTTTATAATTATTATATCTGGTCTCCTTGCTTCAACAAATTTATCAACATAGACATTGAAGTCCCACAAGATTTTAACATTTTCATTCCCCACAACACTTTCTGCTCTGTGTTCATACCATCTGTCTGAGTCCAGTAGCACATGCCCCTTCATGATGCTCCAGTGTACAGCTCCTCTAACACAGTCATGTCTCTGTCCTTTGTTTTCTGACTAAACCAATGTACTGCATTCGCTGATGATATGCGACACTGTCTTGTCCTTTTGCCCACACATTCTGCACAATGCTGATTCTCTGGTGCATTCAAATTTGGCTTTCCTGTAGTTGGTGCAAAGTGCTTGGTCTTGAGCTGCCACTAGGAGACTCTCAGTTTGACGCTTCCAGGTACCTCTTTTCAACCATTGCCAGCTTAATGGGGATGCAACGTGTGTGTTTAGTACAGCCTGTGTATTTCAAAGTTTTAGATAAAAGAGAATACTAATCACATACAATTAACAAACAAATGTTTCATACATAGAAAAAAGGATACTCACAACTTCAGATTTCTCACTTGTTTCTTGAGATCCTAAATAGCAAAGCCATAATTTAAAGACATCTGATGCACATGAGTGTAAGTGTTTCTGGACTCCTTTCATTGTTTCAAAGACAAGTTCACCAATGCTGGCTGAAGACTCAAATGACACATCATTAAGAACTAACTGAAAGAGACTCTTTTGGTCTTTAATTCTTCTGATTAAGAATGAAAAACTTTCTGCTGCAAATTGGATAACATGTTCTTTTTTTGTCCCAGAAAGCAAACCCTTGTACAACCTTTAAATTGAAATGCATAAAATAAAAAAATAATCCTGTAACTTTTACTTAAAAACAATCATTTTCATGAAACAAAAATCTACAAATAAAAGTTTTTTGACAGCCTGAGTACAATTAATTAATAAATGTGCTAAATACACTTAACAATACTTGCAAATATATTACAAAAATACTAATACATAAAATATGTTGTGCTAAATGTTATGGCTACTTCAGTAAAATTTCTACTAACATTTTATAAATTTATTTATTTTGCATTTGATTTCCTCTAAAAAAAGGAAAATACAACTTATTTTTGGCACTTGGAATTATATGAAATGTGTTACTGAAACTGGAACCTCTTTCCCATTCTACTCTGGGCTCTGCCTTTCTAACCTTGTGTATACATACAGTATTTTCTCTAATAAGAGTTGTGCATCAAATAAGCACCACCCTCCAATTAACATTGAACCTCAAATGTAAACATCTCATAACAGCTGTCACCTAATTAGGATCTCAGCAAAAAAAGTTAGTGTAAAAGTTGGGCTTTGTCTCTTTGTGAGTGTTTTTTGTAAAGATGGGGGATGTTTTGAGTCTGCACTTGGAAATGTTTTTTTGAGTTGGATTTCATCCAGACTTGGGTTTGTAGGTTTGATATTTTTGGTACAGTTCCATTGATGTAGTTAAATGTGAAGATGGCTTTGAGAATGTCACTTTTAGATGAAGTGATTTTGTTGGTGTGGCCTTTAGTGGATGTGGTATTGTGAATGTGATTTTCTCATAGAGGGGTTTGTGGCCAAGTCTGTGTGAGGAGTTGGTATTGCGGATAGGGGGTTTGTAGGTGGTTTTACACACTTACTGTTTACCTGGAAATAAAACAATTAGTTTTTCCTCATTGGAATCTAGCCCAGTATTTCCAGGCAATGCTGACTAACTACATTTGTCTTAAAGTTGACTGAAAATGCATTGGTGCAACCTCTAAAAGAATTTATGCATATAGATATAACATTCAGAATTTTCCAAGATTACTACTGGACTGTTAAACATTAAAATGCATAGGTTCAAAATGAATAACCATATTATACAAAACTGCAATTTAAAGGCATTAGAAATTTTGCTTACTTCACAGTCTGGTCTCCTGGGGTATCGCAATAACACGCACACACACCATTTTAAAAGCTGAACTGGGGTCAAAAGTTTTAAATGCATGTCCATGTTATCAAATGCGTGGAAGCAGTACCATTGGTGTGCCACAAATACAAAATGCCATCTTATAACTCAAAAAAGACCGGTTAATAACGGTTGAGAACCGTCTATCTTGTGGAATGGCAACTGAATTCTGTCTCTTGTAAATAAATTATAAGCTTGCACCCTATACACAAAGGTTAAAAGTTGGGAGAGGTCAGGCATTCATAACACTGACAGAAAAACCTATGCTACAATGCTAAACAAAACTTTAAATGATGATTAAGACAAGAAACAAATTAAGGCTTGCAAGTACAAGATAAGGTAAAAGCTCTTGCATCCTTACCCATAAACATTACCGATATCTTTGATCATATTTCGCCAAAGATACTTGAATAAATACGCAATTGCTACAAATGTATTCTCGATCACGTCAGGGTCATTTGAGTTAATAAAGCCCATGAATATCTTGAAAAATTCTTCAAAATGTGGCAGAAAATCATACTGCAAGTCGCGTGCAAGATGAACAACAAGATCAATCAGTGCATCCAATGAATGTGGCTCATTTTTCCGCAGATACTTTTGAAGGGTTTCTACGACACGCTTTTCGTTGAAAATAAGCTGATTGAAGCTTCCAACTTTGAATCGTATTTCCCCGTAAAATGTACGGAAGGAATCAGTACAATTAAGACTGTGCCATTTATCAAGATTTTCTCTAAAAAAGGTGTCCTGGTCATCGGCTGGAATCTCCTCTGGTTTAGCTACTCGGTGGATAACATCAACTTTTATTTCCGAAATCCTCTCGCGAAATCCTTTGAAACGAAAAACTCTATCTTTCTTCATTGTGAGCTATATACGTTTTCCCGAATTTTATACTATCAATTAAAATGAAACTTTCTTTTGAAAAATTCTAAAAGTTACTCCATTGGAGGCTTTTCCAGCATGTACATAAACAGATCAATGAACATGTCAGCAAGTAAGATAATGACCATCATGTCCCACATGTTTTGATTTCCATGATGATTGAACCTCTTATTAATAACGAGATTAGAAAGGAAACAAAACAAAAATCGTGCAACGTCATCGCCGTCGTTTCCTCATCCTTCAGAGTGACGTTTACGAGCCCTTTTGCACCAAGATCTAAACTCATCTCTTTCCGTTGCCTTTCTGCCTGCCGTTATTAGATCAGTGTTCAGCCACGATCCTATATTTGACTTCCAGCTTGTTCGTGGTCTGCCTTGTTTTCTTTTTGTAGGCTGATGGTGTGGTATGTTGTGGAACAGACCCAAGTTTAGATGCCTCATTTGGTGTCCAAAAAAGGCGAGTTTTCTTTCTACTATTCTTCCGAAAAGCTCTCTCTTTACTCCCAGCTGTTGAAGAACACTTTCATTTGTGCGCCGCTGTGTCCACGGGATTCTTAGAATTATGGGATATATCCACATTTCAGTCGCATTAATTTTGTTTTCTTCCGTCTTCCTGATTGTCCATCCTTCACAGCTATATATTAATACGGACCATATCAGGGTTTTCACTAGTTTTACCTTCAGATGCAGAGGTATACTTTTATCTTTCCAGACGTTGATGAGCTCTGTTGTCTTTGCTTTTGCCATTGCTGCACGCACCTTTACCTCTCTTGCACAGTTTGCATCTCTTGTCTTAATGGATCCCAGATACTTAAACTGATCTTCTTTCTCAATAGCATTCCCTGCTACTTCATAGGATGTAGCATTATTTCCAATGGTCATTCCTTTAGTCTTTCTCGCGTTTATTTTTAGCATTCTTCTTTCTCCGGCTATATTAACTCGACTTACTAGCTCATTTATGCCTTCTTCTCTCTCTCGTCCATCAAGACTGTATCGTCTGCAAACCGCAAACTTGATATTTGTTTGCCTCTTGCTACTACTCCATAATCTGAGATGTCCGCTTCTCTCATTACTTGTTCCGTATAGATATTAAAAAGATATGGTGACAAGATGCAACCCTAACGAACCCCTTTGGTAAGATAAAACTGATCAGTGTGCGAGTTATTCCATCGAATGACAGCGGTTTGATTTGTATAGAGGGACTTGAGTAGATTGATTGAATGACCAGGAAAGCCCATCTGATTCATGATGTTGAACAGCTGATTTTGGCTCACGCTATCAAAAGCTTTACTATAGTCTATGAAAATAAGGTGTAAATCACCTGCTTCTGCGACAGTTTTCTCTATAAGCATTTGTAATCATGCAAGCATGTCACATGTACTCCTGTTTGTGCAGTATCCTGCTTGTTCATAAGGTAACTCAAGTTCTATCTTCCCTTTGATGCGGTTCAGAATAATTATTAAAAGTACTTTACTCAGGTGGCTTATAAGCGCAATGGTTCGGTAATTCGAGCAGTCTTTGGGACTGCCTGACTTCTACAACATCACAAATTCTTGTCTTTTCCACCCATCTGGCCATTTGTTTGTGATCCATATTTTTGTGCAGAGCTGGTGAATAGCACGTAATCCAAAGTAACCACTATTTTTGAAAAGTTCTGCTGGGATGTTGTCCATACCTGGCGATTTTCCATTTTGTAGCTTTTTCAGAGCCCTCTCTACTTCACTTATTAAAGTTGGCGGCTCTTTCTCTGTATCTGCTTCTGCATATTCTTCAATGTCTGCATCCAGCTTCGCGAAAAGGCATTCTCCATACTGTTTCCAACGCATCAGCACTGATTCTGGGGTTGTTAGCGTTCTTCCCCTTTCATCATTTATTGCCATTTGCTTTGGTTAAAAGACTCTTTGGTTTATTCTCTTTAATTGCTGGAATAGTCTTTTCGATTTGTTCAGTCTGTCATTTTCAGTGATCTTTTGGCACTCAGCTTTTATCTACTCTTGCTTGTATTTTCTGATTTTTCTTTGGAGTTCCCTTTTGAGCCTGGTGTATTCTTCTCTGTTGTGAGGTTTAGCTTTTGCTTGCTTCTTGGCATCCACCAGATCAAGGGTATCCTTTGTGATCCATGGTTTTTCTTTTTTCGTTCGTCTGTGACCAATGACTTTTTCTGCTGATTCTCTCCAGATCTTTTCCATGCACCCTAGCAGTTCATTTGGCGTTTGCTCTTCTGTAATAGTGTCTAGAAGGGCTTCAAACCTATTTTCTGTCTCTATTTGGTAGGCTTGTCTATTTTCACCAACTTCTAGTCTCTCTACTGCATATTTCTTTGCCAAATGTTTAATTTTCTTCCTATGTGCTTTGATTCATATTTTAGCAACGACTAGATGGTGATGAGAATCTGCATCGGCTCCAGGTAGTGCCTTTGAGTCCAGAACACTTGTCTTCATATGATGGTTGATCAGGATGAAGTCAATCTGATTTCTAGTTTGAGTGTCTGGCGAAATCCAGGTGTATCGCTGCCGCTTATGATGATTGAACAATGTATTGGTTATCACAAGATTGTTTACTTTGCAAGATTCTGCCAATCTATCCCCATTTTCGTTCCGCTCTCCTAAACCGTAAGGGCCAACTCCATGGTCGAGGTCTTGAGTCTCTCCGATCTTGGCATTAAAATCTCCCATTATCAAACAAACTTCATGGCNATGAGAATCTGCATCGGCTCCAGGTAGTGCCTTTGAGTCCAGAACACTTGTCTTCATATGATGGTTGATCAGGATGAAGTCAATCTGATTTCTAGTTTGAGTGTCTGGCGAAATCCAGGTGTATCGCTGCCGCTTATGATGATTGAACAATGTATTGGTTATCACAAGATTGTTTACTTTGCAAGATTCTGCCAATCTATCCCCATTTTCGTTCCGCTCTCCTAAACCGTAAGGGCCAACTCCATGGTCGAGGTCTTGAGTCTCTCCGATCTTGGCATTAAAATCTCCCATTATCAAACAAACTTCATGGCTTTTCACTCTTTCTGTGATAGCCTGCAGCTTCTCACAGAAGTCTTCATGTTCAGACACATCATGGTTGAGGGTTGGTGCATACACTTGGATTATAACTGCTGCCTGTTGCCTCGTGTTGAATTTTACTACGAGTATTTTGTCCGAAATGGCATTGTAGGTTTGGAGGCTGTTCTTCATTTTCTTCGCTAGGATGGCTGCTACTCCTCGTTGACCACCTTTTCCTCCGCTGTATACAATAATAGAGTCGTATGTGAAATGTCCCTCTCCTATCCATCTCATTTCGCACAGTCCGCAAACACCGATGTCAAGTGTGTTCAATTCACGGACAAGTAAATGTAGCTAGCTTGCCTAGTTGTTTCATTGTGCGGATGTTCCATGTTCTAAACTTTAGGACTTTCTGTTTTTTCCGTTTGTTATTGAATTGGTCTCGACTCTGTCCGATAATACTGGTCACATCAGCCACCAAGCTTCCAGTGATAGGCTTTGGCCTGGAGGCCTCATACCGAGGAGGTTTTCTTCCAGAGGATACCACTTCCCCAGTAGTACTATCCAGTCACACCCCGGGGCGGGCAATGTCAAAAGATAAAGTGCTATCATTTGTGTCTTGATTCATGATGTATAGGGTTGTAGGCAGATGAGTAGCCTCTGCAGTAGGCTGCCATTACATCAGGCAACAAAAAGAGACAAACATCACAATTTTCTGCCTGGAAGCACCAGTGGAAGCAGCAAAAATTGGGGAAACAAAGAGTGAATAAGGAAAAATGAAAGCAGTACCTTAAAGCCAAGAAAACTACGAGATAAACAAACGACATTGGAGAAGACCTGGAGTCCAGAAAGGGAAAATTGAATAATGACATGAATACACAAGATATGCCAGAAGAAGAAAAAAAAAATACTTATAGGTAAATGAAATAAAAAGCAGAAACAACGACTTAATGAGTAAATTCAGTGACAAAAAAGACTCCAGGCAAGAATAGAAAAAGATAGGGCTTGTTGTACCTGAGGAAAAGTTGTTTCTCTCAGTGCAACAACCATGTTATGTGGCTGGAGGAGAGATAGAGTAAATCAAAATTAAATGTAATAACAGCAGAGACTTGATGGCAGGGTCATTCTACATGTAATATTGAAAACACTACACCTAAAAGAATCTGAAAAAACCCTTGGAAATAATTTAACAGAAATATGTAACAGATGTCATGTTATCCGGGTACTTTATCTTTTCGAATATTAAATGGAACCTAGAAACAGTACAAGAACCAGATGGATAAATACAACAAGGACTAGTCCTTATGGTTGGAATACACAATCTTACGCAAATACATGAAGCAACAACAGGAGAAAATGGCCTGTTAGCCATAGTGTTTGTAACATAACGTACCCTTGTAAAATAGTCAACAAATAAACCAGATATATGTGATTATGACACTGTTATAACACATATAGGCATAAATGTCTACAAACAAGACCCGGAAAATGCTTTTAATATAGCAAGGCAAAGTAGACGATAATCAACCAGAAACTCTTCAAGACCAAAAAATACATTGAAAACAAACGAATGGACGGGGCTGGCTGATATACAAGACCCTTGAAACACTTTTAAAGAGCAACTATTCCAACAATGGGCGCAAACACACCGAGCAAGGAAATAAAGGGCAGAAAAAATATACCATGGACCAAAGGAAAAAATTGTTAAAGGAAAACAAAGGCTACACAACCCAATAGTCTGTTTTCTTGGGGAAATAACAACAACAAAGCCTTTTGCAAGTAGGTCAAATCTTAATTCCAGAATTTCGTAGGTATACGTGCTTTATGGAACGTGTTATGAAGATCTGTCCTGATCGGTCGGCAGTAATAGTGCCAGCCCCCGCACAAAATATAGCGTTAGAAGACATCCTACAGGACTGAGTTGTGGGTTCGAGTGTCCACAGAAAAGTGATGGATGAATGTCTCATTGATGTAATTATAGTTTGTATGTAGCAAAATATAACAATTTTGTATAAATTTGGATGTGGTAGCATCTCTCTGCTTTCCACCCTAATGAAATAACGAAACAGAAAAACACAAATAAGAAGCTACCAATAAAAATAGAGTCAAAAAATGAAATAAAAAAACATGACTTAATAAGACTCCTGCAAAAAATTACGATCACAAAAATACCTGGTCCTCACAATATACGACACAAGATATTAAAGGAATGTGCCGTCCAACTGACACCAATCTTTAAAATTATAATGCACTACTATGCTAGCACTAAACTATTACCTAAAGACTAACGATATATTTAAAAAGCCAAAGAACATCCAGAAGAATAAACAGGCCTGTCTCCTTAAAATTAATGACATGTAACATCCTGAAACACATTGTACGTAGACTTTTTCTTAATCCTGTGAAAGACACAAGCGAACGAGGTGCTTGATTTAAACAGATTTAGAAAGGTCTAAGATAGTCTTTGTGTGCTATATCAAACTATTATTTTACAAGTCAAAGTCCGAATTTCAAACTCACAATGAAAAATGTCCAGAGTTTATTGAAACCGGTCAATATTCTATCCAATTAATTTCAGGCATGTTGCACAGTTGCGCCTCGTTTTGGAACTTGTAAAAACAGTTTGTTTTTTTAAAAGTTCCTTCATCATACAAAAACAAATTTCTAATTTATTCTTTAATCAAGGAAGATGTAATGGAGCAATTATAATTATTACTGATCCCAAGCATTACCGACAATTATCGGTAATGCTTCGGATCTCGAAGACTTAGCAAGCCAAGATTTTTGGTAATCACACTAACAGCTTTTGTATTAGCAAACCAAAGCACGTAGAGTAACACGATTGAAACATAATATGTATAGTTGGTATGGTTTCATCATATCAGCTTTAATGAAGCTATTTACAAATGCAATGTCAATTAGGTTGAAAAATAGGCGAAGATCTTAAAGTACTTGATCTCTGATTAAGATGATATGCTGAAACACGCTTTAAAGTCAAAAAGTCTCCAATTTTTTGTTGTATTTCTTGATGCAATGAACTTGATTCATCATCAACATTTCAAATATTAGTTCTACATAGTAAAACGTTTCTATTGCCAAAACGTTTGCATAGAGTTACTTTATCAGAAAATACAAAAGCGATTTCCACACCAGTCTTTTCTTGATTACACTGAGAAATAAAGTTATTTAATTAATGTTTTGTGCATTTTCTTATTAATTTTGATGCCCTAAGTTCAAATATTGCCGCTTTTGCGCTATGCCTCCTGTTGTTGCTGTACAGTATACTCAGAGACCTTGAAATTTCCACATTATCGGGCAAAAGTCAAGATCATATTTTTTATATCATATGCAACATTTATGCGGTTACCAGAAAAGATACAGTGCAAATAAGGATTTAAATGTGATTGTTGACGATATAATTATTAAAATGACAACATAGAAGCACGCTGCTAAAGAAAGCACAATGATACGAGAAACAAATGCAGTATGTATAGGTATGAATCTAGCGTATCACAACGTAACTAATGTACAAGTAGATGAAGAAAGGTTCTATACCTTACTTCATTTTCTTTGCTAAGGTGTTGTTTATCCAGGTAGGAACTGTCGCCTGTAGCTTTTCCGTGAATGAATACCTGCGCTGTGGCTAGTCCCTCTTGAGACACTAGCAGTGGTCGGCCATTATATGCGAGTCCCATCTTCCTTGGTACCGCTCTTCAATGTCTCTGAGGTCCACATCGCCCAAATGTGTAGAAAATGGCTCTAACTGAGGAAGAGAAAATGAAGCTTGATACTAATATTGTACTTAAGCTTCCCAAATACTTTCAGCACTCTCTGAACAATTTTCTTGTAGTTACTGGCTCACGTGTTTCCAAGGAGGATCTGAACTTTATTCTTGAGTGAGTTCTAAGCTTCTCTCTCTTTACCATTTATCGACTACAAAAACTTTCTCGTAACTGCTCGCGGAGAACGCTTCCCTGATATAGGCAAACCATGAGCTCGAGTCCTCTAAGGCTTTCAGAAGCTGCATCATTAACTCCAGTTTGATGTTTAGAGGTGGGAGGATAATCTTGTGTCGAAAAACAATCTGCAGGTTATAAATGTTTGGCTCGCCTGTGTTCAAGCTCATTCTTGTAGACTAGTTTTTCCTTGCCCAATGATTTGCGTGGTCTCTGCTGTCCCATATACAAAGAAAGGAGATGTATTTTTTATAACCTCTCTGCTGGCCAAGAAGAAAATTTACTATCTTAAGATCGACGCATATGATCCATCGATGACGATGATAGCTCAGCAGCTCTACCATATTCTTGATGCTCTCATAGGTCTCTTCTAGTTTAATTTAATGTCCAAGAAAAACAGCCCTATATCAGCTTCCGTTGTATAGAAGCTCATATTTCAAGCTTTGCTTTGACCTTTCAATAAATAGTAGCCACTAACTTGGATCATATTCTTCAAGACCTGGGGCTTCAAGAAGACCCTGGACATCGTTGAGAAATCCTCTCTAAGCTAAAACACGTCATGAACTCTGCCTCTATTGTAGGGAAGTGTGATATCCTAATGTCATTCTCCAGCAATTTTCTCTCTCCATATCTTGAGGCAAGCATCTCGGATGCTTTCTTATAAAGATTTAGATCCCTTACTAGATCATTGATATCTTTTTGGATGACACGCCCAGGATTGGCACAAGTGCTTAGGCTTCAGACTCGCAAATACTGGTGCAAGGTGATTCTGCTACTTCTACAAGCTCCCCAAATATCGGGATAGGCAACTCGTCCGAATGAGGCATTGGAGGTATAGCAGAATTAAGGGATGGGTACTGAATTTTGTGCTTTCTTTTCTTACTCAATTCAGTTGTTTTTTACTAGGCAAAACTACCAATCTGTCATCTGGTCCTGGGGTTCTCTCCAAACCATCGGTATACCAAATGACGTATGCGTTTTCTTTCCCTTAGTGCACTGGTGTAGCCTTTCATAGCAAGATCTAGAGGCTTTGTGTGGAGACAATGATTTGCCGTTGTCTTCTAACCTAATTTCAAAATATGCCGAGTGGGCTTACCGCATTGACGTATTGATATTAATCCTGTGATCTGTCAATGTACAGCTCCTAGAGATGGAACAGAAACACTTTGGATCATTCGCACACTTGCCCCTGGAAGTATCCATGGTGTCTGAAAAAAAAATAAAAGTAAGTTGGGCTTTGTCTGTTTCCAATGTGCGCTTATTGTACTTATGCAGGTACATAAATTTGTTTGAAAAAAAACTCACAAACTGAATTTACATCAATCGTAGAGCCCTGACTAGAGCTAATTACATGCATATCGTGCTAACATCTGCTTACCTTTCTCCACTGCTTGGAATATCTCATCACATTCTTGTAGCACGAAACCTTGAGTATTACACCACGCTAACAATGTAAAGAGTCTTTATATGACAGCATCTTTGTCAAAGAAATAGAACCTGTCGGAATTTGCAAAATTTATATGGCTTTTGAGCCACTATACGTCTTTCCCGATATAACGTTGTGCAAATCCAAAAAACAACCGCTAATTATTTACACAGGTGTGCCGCCAAGTGTATACACAGGTGTGCCGACGGTTGTTTAAACAGGTGTGCAGTCCAATCCTTGTTTCTCCATTTCGGTGTGTTGGAAAAAGATCTGGGGTGGTTTTGTTCATGTGCAACAGCTTTCCAGTGCACGGAATAAAAAATAAACAGAATAGTAGTTCTTTTGTTTGCATCTGAGCCAAATTATTGCAAAAAGATCTGCAGAAAAGGTGCTCAAAAATTTTTGTACTAAATGGTGGACTTAAATTTTATAAGAAATCGCAATTTCAGGTGATATTGTGAGGCAAAAAGTCTAAACGTATATGAAAAAATCTGAGTATTTTGGGATTCAACAGGTCAAAATTAGTAGAAATCACCTGTAAAACCCAATTAAAATGTTGAAAAGTTCAATATTTTCCTTCCAGTGTTAACAGACAGTGAGCATGGTCCGGCTCAAGCCCCATGCAGTGGAGAAGTAAGACGCCTCCTTCCCTCCACTAGTCCGGGGTAGCACCTTGGACAAGTGCTAGTAACCCCTGCGTCCCCCTTTTCCAGGGTTACGGAAACCCATCCTCCCAGACAATGGGAGTAAAACTCTTTGCCAAATCAACTATGCGGACAACAGAAAGTGTGACTATGCCGGATCGGTCGAGGCCCTGATTAACAATGGCCGCCATTGCTGTTGATGCCCTTCAGAGTGGTAATGGAAACAATGCTACTGCAGGTCGACGAAAGAGGCGAAGGAAGCGCGTTGGAGCACGTGTCAGACGGAAAAGGGAGCATGGAAAGGTGAAAAGTGTGGATGTGAGGGTAGGAAGCTTGAATGTTGGAACAATGACAGCAAAGAGTCGTGAGATAGGGGACATGGTGAGGAACAGGAAGCTGGGCATCCTCTGTGTACAGGAGACAAGGCGGACAGGTGCTAAGGCCAAGAACATTGGCGAAGGTTCAAGCTGTACTACATGGGAACAGAGAAATCCAAAATTGATGTGGGGGTTATAGTGAAACAGGAGTTCACAAATGGTGTGTTGGAAGTCATCAGGAAGTCAGAAAGGTTGATTGCCATCAAAATGGAACTTGGACAGGAGGTCGCAAACATCATCAGGGCATATGCACCACAAGTTGGCTGTGAACAAGTGCAGAAGGATGATTTCTGGCGCGAGCTGGAGGACCTGTGATTGCTGTGATTGCCGAGCACTGAGCGTATCATCATAGGTACTTATTTGAACGGACATGTTGGAAAAGGAAGCGATGGAGATGATCAGGTGATGGGCAACTTTGGTTATGGACAAAGAAATAAAGAGGGACAGAGGATTGTGGATTCTGCACTCAGCACTGGAATGGCGGTAGTGAATACCTTTTTCAACAAGAGGGATAAATATCTGGTGACCAATGAGAGTGGAGGGAGAAAACCCCAAATATCAAATATATTCAAATATCATCTTGTGTAGTAGGCGCTCACTCAAGGATGCAAAGGATTGTAAAGTTATCCCTAGTGAAGTGGTGGCTAGACAACATCGCGTGGTTGTTGGGTATTTTTATCTGAAAGGGAAACACCAGAAGGCCGAAAAATGTGAACCAAGGATCAGATGGTGGAAATTATAAGAAGCTGAAAGTCAGGAGGAATTTTGCAGAGCGGTGATGGATGGATTACCGTCAAAGATTGGTTTGGCGTCGTGGGAGAACTTTACCGAAACCACGAGAGATGCAGCGAGGAGTGTCCTGGGTATTTAATCGGGCCGTAGGAAGGAAGATCTAGATAGCTGGTAGTGGAAGGTTTAGATCCAGAGTGCTAGCAAGCGCAAAAGCAAACGCTAAAAAATTGGTAGGCCACTAGGGATGAAGGAAGCAAACAAATATATGATAAAGCGAAAAAATTGGCAATGGTCGAAGTGGGTAAGGCCAAGCATATGAGGAGCTGTATACTGGACTCCAGGAGAAAGGCGCGGGGAAGCAGGTCTACAGACTAACCAAGCGGAGAGATAGGGCAAGCAGGGATATACAACACTCGAGAATGTTCAAAGGAGAGGACAGTCAAGTTTTGACAAGCAGGGATGACATTCTGAAAAGACGGAAACTCTACTTTGAAGGAATGATGAATGTGGAGAACCCCAGGGAGAGAAGGTCAGGTGAGCAGATATTGAATGAAGATGACGTACCAGACATCGGTAAGGAGAAAGTGAGGAAGTCCATGAAGAGAATGAAAAGGGGAACGTCCATTGGCCCAGACAATATACCAGTAGAGGCATGGTTAGCCTTGGCCGACACTGGGATCGAGTCCCTCACCCAGTTGTTTAACAATATCATCCAAGGGCAACCAACGGCAGCAGAGTGGAGGAAAAGTACCCTTATCCCGATTTACAAAGAAAAGGGGTATGCGCAGTGCTGTGGAAATTATTGCAGTATCAAACTCATACGTCACGCCATGAAACTGTGGGAGAGAGTTATCGAGGCTAAGCTGAGGCGGATTGTCAATATCAATCAGAATAAGTTTGACTTTATCCCAGGTAAAGGCACCACCGATGCGATCTTTGCCCTGAGATTGTTGATGGAGAAGCTTAGAGGGACAACAGTAACTGGTATGTGTGTTCGTAGACCTAGAAAAGGCCTATGATAGGGTCCCCAGAGAAGAAGTGTGATACTGCATGAGAGCCTCAGAAGTGCCTGAAAAGTATATCAAAGCAGTTCAAGACATGTATTTAGAGTGCAAGACTGTGGTTAGGTGCCCAATGGGAACAACGGTCGGCTACAGGGTTGGTGTGGGATTGCATCAGGACTCCATTCTCAGTCCTTTTCTCTTCGCAGTGATAATGGACAACCTTACCATTACCAACCTTGCCATACAAAACAAGAGGCAGAGCATGAACTGGAAAGATGGTGATATGCACTGGAGAGTAGAGGTCTGAGAGTGAGCAGCCCAAATACGGAGTTTCTGTGTCTGAATGATGGAGAGAGGCAAACGAAGATATTCATGGACGGAAGTGAGATCAATCAAGTGGAAGAGTTTAAGTACCTGGGATCGACGCTGGAAAATAGTGGGGTCTGAGAACGAGAGGTGCCGAAGAGAGTGCAGGGAGGATGGAATGGTTGGCGAAAGGTGACAAGTATCTTGTGCGACAAGAACATGCCAAATAAAGTTAAGGGAGCAACCCATAAGACAATGGTAAGACCAAGTATGATGTATGGTATGGAAACAGTTCCGTTGAGGAAATGGCAAGAGAGGAGGATGGAAGTGAATAAGATGAAGATGTTGCGGTTCTCCATCAGAAAAACAAGGATGGATATAATCCGAAATGAGACAGTACGGGACACAGACTGGCGGAGAAGTTGAGAGATTCTAGATTGAAGTGGCTCGGACACGTGATGCGTAGGGATGAGGAGTGTGTGGGAAAGCGGGTGATGGGAATGGCACCACCAGGAAAGATGAAACGTGAGAGACCGAAGAGACGTTTCTCTGACTCGGTTAACGAGAACATGAAAGTGGTCGGAGCCTCTGCAGAGGACACCGCCGACAGACAGAGGTTCAGAGCGATAGTCCGCGTAAACAAAGTCATCGAGAAAATATTAACTGAAAACTAAAACTGACACAAATACGTTGACCGGTGCAGTTGCTCTCTATATCTCCAAAAAGGTAGGATTTAAGACAAAAAATAGAAGAGGAAACACAGGGGAAGAATCATGGCGAAAAACGATAAAGAATGCAATCAAAGAATTAAGAAAGTATGCAAATATTTTGCAAAGGAATAAAAGAGGAAAGTTCACTAGGAAGGGAAATTATGAAGAGTTGTAGAAGAAATAAGAAATTTGGAAGAAAGTAGAGAATATTGTGATTTTGTTCGAATATTTGGGAGAATGAGGTGCAACACAATTGGGGTGGTTGAAGAAACTGAAAGAGGAGTGTAGTGAAAGAAAACAGAATGATGTAGTGATAAACTTCACAACAGCTTACAGGTGAAAAAGATAACAAATTGAAAAGGTTCTGGACCTGCATGGTTCCAAGGAAACTTGCTACAAAATTGACATCACTGCGTGATAGAATTGCTAAACAAATGAATATGTTAATAAACAGAAGGATTTTTTCTAGACCTGCTTGCATGACAACTGGCAGAACACTGTTGTGTCAGAAAGACGCACAGAAAGGAAATATGGTTGATAACTATAGGTCAATATCTTGCATACCACCCATGTGGAAACTATTAACAGGAATAACTGCGGAAAGCGCACAAAAAATGCTTGAAGTAAGTGACATTCTACCAATGGAACAGAATGGGTGTAGAAAAATATCAGAAAAACAAAGGACCAACATTTGGTTTGGCAAGATGACCACCAAAGATTGCAAACAACGACAACACACCCTCCCCATGACGTAGTCGGACTATGAGATGGCCTACGGCATGGTACCCCACTCCTGGACAGTCGAACGTTTAAAAATAGAACTAGTACTGCAAAAAGTAATAACGTCCCCCAAGCGACCAAGGGGAAAGCTGTAAAACAGAAATGACTTCATGCAGAACACCACTCTGAATAGTCAATATTAGGAAAGGAATCTTTCAAGATACAATTTTTCTCCACCTATTTTAGTCATTTGCAAGATACCACTGACAAAAGTATTTCCCATGTTTAGAGCAGGGTACGTGCTACGAGAGGTAAATTTCAACTTTCTTTTATCTAAGGATGGTTTGAAGATGTCTGGTAAGTACAAGAATGAAATTGATAGCCTTGCGTTAATAATACAAGTAAAAAGACATGATATTGGAATGTAGTGTGGGGTAAAGAAGTGTGATTTTACTATCATGAAACGTGGAAAATTAATCAGACTTAAAGATGTAAAACCGACCAATGGAGAAAGTATTAAAGACGTTGATAACGAAAGATACAAATATCTAGGTATATTAGAGCTTCACAAGATAAAGGAGGGGATAGGATTAATTCGAAAAAAGTACTTACAAAGCAATTGTTTTTACTTTTGCTTAAAGGAAATATAGTCTTGTATCTCTTTTTTTTTCATAAATCTTATTGTACAGTTATTATTATGTACGGTTTTTTTATGAATGCTGTTTATTTACAATTACTTACCGGATCACAACCAGTGACCTGAGGCAAGCAGAGATTTTTACAGAAAATTTGATTGTTTAATAAATGTGGAGCATAAAAAAAAGTATAACACAAAAAATATACAAAAGTTTGTAGAAAAATTTAGTAAAAAAGTCTGAAAAATTGGTTCTTCATGAAGACAAAGTTTTTCAAAGTATATACGCAGTGCTGGTAAGCACAATCTTTTGTATCTCCTATAAGTTATGGTTGCCCAGAATTTTCGCAAGATATTTATCTGTTCCCTTTTTAATCATTCCTAAGCAACTACTATTACTGGAACCGTAGTTGTTTAAGATTCTACATTTTAGCAATCTCGATCCCGAGATCCTTTTACTTGCTCAACTTATCAAACTCTTTGAGAGAGATATTTTTATCACTCGGAATGCTTATATTGATCAGTGTACATGTTTTCGCTAGGTGGTCTTTAATAATAATATCTGGGCGATTAGCTTGAATGGTTCTGTCAGTATTAACCGGAACGTCCCATAAGATGGTAACATTTGGACCATTAACTACTGGCAGAGGGTGGTGTTCATACTAGTTGGTTGGTGTTTCCACGTGATAACGCTGAAATATTCCCCAGTGCAAATACTGTCCAACCCTATCATGGCGTTTCACATATTCACTCGGTGTCAGTACTGAACATCCCCTAGACCAGAGGTGGGCAACCTTTCTAGAGAATGGGCCAGATACTTCAAAGATTTTCTTCACACGGGCCAAAGGTAATAAGAAAAGCGAGAGCGATAATAATAAATAACAACGATAAATTTAGAGCAGTTGGAATACACTTTGTAGCTCTGGTTAAACGTAACCAAATTATACTAAACTAAACTAAATAGAACTCACAGATTAACGAAGAATAGTAACATTTACAATGATAAAAGCTAGTTTTTTAGTCTTATGTCTCGGTATTTCTAGTGAGATATCTGGCATTGTTTTTCGTTGACTAGTTTGTTGACGTCAGGTCTAATAGAAGAATGCGCAATCCTTAATTGGCTTTTTAAATTCGGGTATGAGAGCTGAGCCCTGTACTTTGTCTTAGCGTGCTTCGCTTTGGAAAAAAATTGTTCGCAGGGGTAAGTGCTCCCGAAGTAGCTCACACACCTTGTCGCCAATTCTTTTATGTTGGTCAAGCCCTCTTCCTTTCCTACATGCAGCTGATAAAAGGGGAGCAGCTTGACTTCTGAATGAGAATTTTTTTAGTTCAAAATTGCTTTACATGTCAAGAAGTTAGAGTTGAAATGTACTTGAATAATCGTCTATGAATGGATCAGACTGGGTTGCATGTTTCGTCTGATAATGTCTCTTTATCTTGTACTCTTTTATAACGGTAATGGTTTCACTGCATATCACACATAGAACATTGTTGTTTCTTTCTACTGCAAAATAATCTGTCCCCCAGCTTTCCTTGAACACACGACACTCGGTGTCAATTTTACGCTTTTTGGCATTCTTTCCTCCTATCATCTTTCAAACAACACTTGAATTAAAAAAGAACTACCGAAGAAAATAGAATCACGAGATTATCTTTCTTTGCAAAAACTGCAAGATGAAGTCACAGAATAGAACTCTGATGAAGTTTAATTCTGTGCAGAAAGGAAATACAGAAATATCCACCAATCAACGTAACAGACTAAGACCCTGTTTACACGACACCGGTGCGATGCATATCACATTGTTTAAACAATTTTGTTCGCGCGCTTTCTTCAAATATAGAGAGAAACAAAGGGAAAAAACAAAAGACAGGTTACATAAATTAACCTCACTGTCAGTATTGCAGTTCTTGCTGCAAAAGTGGAGCGAAACCACACCGGTGTGCCCGTTTTCACGCAGTCAAAATTGTACCGGTGAAAAATCGCACCGGTGTAGCTACCGAAGTGTGGCTCGCAGTTATCCAAGTGAAACAGTTTTTCCTGAGTCTCAAGTTTGACAAAGTTATATGTTTCATTCAATACATTCAATATCTGCAACCGCTAGACAATTATATTTGCTAACAAAAAATTATATCGTTTTATGGCCTCGCGGGCAATGAAATTTCTTCTCGCGGGCCGTAGATTGCCCACCCCTTCCCCAGACTAAGTGGTGGATGGTTTCAACAAACTGATTGCAAAATCTGCACTTGGGATCGGCTCCATTCCTCAATATGTTAGCTTGATAGTTCCGCGTAAAGAGAGATTGATCTTGTGCTGCAACAATGAAGCCTTCCGTCTCTGCCTTCAGCCCCGAACTCCTCACCCATTGATGGGTTGCAAATTGATCTACATCAGTGTTTTGGTGTCGGAGAACGTACTTTCCATGCAGAGCTTTCTGGTTCAATCGTTGGGAAAGTTGGTCCTGTCCATTTTTCGTGGCAGCTTGTTTTGCCTTTTTTTTGCCACTTTGATGACAGGTACTTGTTCTTGTTCGTCCATAGGATCTACATTTACCTCTCGCGCAAACTTATCAGATTCCTTGATAACAGAATGCAGTTTCTTAATATTTTATGTCATTTGTACACTCACTATACTGTTTCATACCAATAATAGTTGTTTTAAGGGACAGTTCTAGTTGTATGAGCCCTTGACTCCTTTTGCGTCTGGGCAAGTAGAGACGATCAACGTCAGCTTTAGAGTGGACCATTCGATTGGAAGTTAGTAATTTTTGGAGATCTAGGAGATTCCAATTGATTATGCTGAAACTATACTGTACAACAGGGATTGCGAGTGCTAATCGCTTCAATGCGGCTTTTCCAGTTTAATTCTGTCTTCAACACTAGCCTTGTGCGACGATAATACTCTTTGCGGACTTTCTCTTTCACAGTTGCGTGGCCAATACCATCATCTTCATCAACACCTAGATACTTATAGGTGTCTTCTTGATCCAGTTCCTTAATAACAGTATCTAAATCAACATTAATGGACGATGTATCTCTAAGCCTTCCCTTAACCAATGTAGCTTTCGCACATTTATCAAGGCCGACGTCCATGCATATATCATTACTGAACGCCTTCACCGTGGTTAATAACCCTTCAAGTTCTTGATCATTTTTCGCGTACAGTTTTAGATCGTCCATGTAAAAAAGATGGTTTATCACTTTGTCAAAGATCTTATATTCTAAGCCGGCATTGTTAGGCTCTTTTAAATCTGGGATCTCAAATCCTTGTGATTTTACCCGGAAACTAACAGAACGTCTCAAGAGGATTGTGTACATCATTAAAATCTTAAAACCTTAACCTAACTTCACACGTGTAAACACGAACTTAATCAAATCATAACTGACTCATACATTCATCAAACAAAACTTAAATTGTCTTCCACGTGGTAGCGCGCATGCGCACTCTACCTGATTACACAGCGTGATATCGTAATAGAGAGACCCTCGAAGAAGTGCGATAATTTTAACACTCCCCCCGTTGGGTACATCCCAACCAACTTGATCAGAATCTATCCAACGGATCTAGAGCATCAATCATTCGCAAACCTTCTTCTGATCTCCCCAACGACTGGTGCATTTCTTCTAAAACGTTCAGTACTTTCCATTTCGGCATTGTTCGCCTTATTAATTACATTAACTTTACCTTCAATTGGATATAACTTATTTACAGGTCTTTCAATTGTTTTTCCTGTTTTACCAATTAAAACTTTCGCACCTCGTACGCAACCTACTAATTCCTTCTCAATATTATACATCAATAATTTACGCCCAAATAGCAAATGATTCGGTGTGATTGAGTCTTCAATATCTTCGTATACATAATCTAATGGCGTTGAATTTATGATATTCTCTACTTCCAATAATACTGTTTGAATTTCGTCATAAGACAAATTTGCTTTTCTAACTGTCTTTTTGTACACTTTTTTATACATGATATCAATCGTTCCCAGAAACCTCCAAACCATGGTGCTTCTGCTAAACTAAACTTCCATTTGATCTGCCGTTGTGCAGCAAAAATCTGGCACTCATCGGATGCAAAGTTTTTTCCGTTATCAGACAACATCAACTCTCGAAATAAACCTAAGCAAACTTTGAAAAAATGTTCGTGAACAGCATCCTTTACTTAATCGTTGAATGTCAATAAGCTTATCAATGGATGACACTTTTGATTTCCCACAACAGGATGTCGCTAACGTGACCTTTTGTCCCAAGGTGTAATCGTTTGGTAATTCATTTCCTTTGTACTCTTCTGGTGTTAAATTAACTTCAATAGAATTGAACAGAAAGGGAGGTCCTTCAAAAAAAAATTTACTTTTGATAGCTTTTAATCTGGTTATTACGTCAGCTGGTTTTTCCTCGGACTTTACATGATACCATGCCGAAGGATGAATCTTTTCACGAATTGAATTTAAACGGTTTTCCACGAATGTTTTGCACTTCTTATCGGTTGATTTTATCCAAGCTAAACAAATTTGCGAATCAGCCCAACAAAAATAGTCACTAATATCAATGTCACCTTTCAGAGCATCATGCACAACCTTCATCAAATTCGCAAGAATAAAATTACCTAATAACTCTAATCTCGGAATCGTAAACTTCTTCTTGGCTGGAACTACTCTCGATTTTGCAGTAATTAACTTAACTCCAATACACCCACTTTTCGTAATATACTTCAAGTAAATACAAGCAGCATAAGCCGACTCTGAAGCGTCCGAAAATCCATGTAAAAATACTTTCTCCACCGGGTCATTAACTTGTAGTGTAAAATAACAACGATCTACAATTAAACTTTTATAATTACTAATTTCAGCTACAATATGCTTCCATTTCACTAATAAGTCTCCAGTAACGAAATCGTCCCAATCAATGTTACTTAAACAAACTTCCTGGAATACAATTTTCAGCTTCACTACAACAATTTGTAAAAAACCCAACAGATCACAGATACTAGCTATAATTTTCAATACGTTTCTTTTAGTGATGTCCATACTTTTAGCCATTTCAACAATATTGCCAAAACCTAACACGAAACAATCCTCCTCCGTGTTCCACGTTATACCATGTACCTTTTCTTCCTTGCTTGCAATGTTACTATCAACAATACCTCTATCATCATCACAATTATTAATCAACTCCATTAACTCTTTCGAATTACTTTTCCACTTACGTACATTAAACTGAGCCTCAAAAAATCGAATCTTAATTTTCTTATACAAATCAAAACCCTTTTCAACACAATTAATTCCTGAGCACAAGTCATCCACATAAAAACTCTTTTTAACTTTATTATAAAATTCCGGGTCAATGTTTTTATATTTGCTAACATGTTTACGCACAGTTCCATTCAACAAAAATTACGACAGTGCTGCTCCAAAAATAACACGAGTAAACCTGTACTTAACAATTTCGAAATTTTCTGCTGTAATATCTCGGTACCACAAACACCTTAAAAAATCTCTTTGCTTTTCGTTAACATTTATCTGTAAATATGCTTTCTCTATACACGCTTTTTTTTTATAAGAACCAGTAAAATCCGACTTGAGCCTCGCTGTTCTTATTTTTTTATCGATTTTCAGCCTTATTTGTTCTTATTTTGTTCTTAAGAAATATCTTGTATAAGAACAAAATTTCAACTTCCAGGCTCATTGTTCTTATTTTGCTGTAAGACGTTATTATGTAATAACACGTGTTGCTAATGTGAGTATTACATAACACTCACGTTGAGCAAACTTTTGATAATTTTTTCCTCTTTCTAATTTTAATGTTATGGATGCGGTTTTTACAACAAAAGTCATAGAATTGTATGATCTTTCTAATGGTATAATTTTTTTACCCTAGAAATGCTTATTTGAAAATTTTATTTTTCTATCACGTGGATAATTACGACGGTAACCATGCAACACTGAAAACTCTCTCAAAAAGTCATAGCGCAGTCCTAGTTTTCTAGGACTGCGTGGATCATAAAATCATTCTAACCGTAACAGACCAACGTACGGGGGAAATCAAAATTTCCGTGCCGGTGCGGCGGTCTGGTAAAGGCTAGTCTTATACGGTGTTTTACACTTTGTTTTCATCTAACAAAAAATATTTGTTCTTATTAAATCAAATCTGGTGAGCCTGAGTTTGTTCTTAAAATCTTTTTGTATTGCAAGCTGAGCCTCAGCTTGTTCTTAGTATGTTCTTATTTTTGGGCCAAATTTCAGCCTCATGTTCTTATAAAATTGTTCTTATAAAAAAAAGCGTGTATCAGCGGTAATAGCTATAGGGTTAACACAGAACTGAAACAACAAATCAAACATTAAAGGGCTTAAACACGGTCCTTTGTATAAAATATCATTTAACCTTGGACTGTTTTTATCACATTTCGCACTCGCGTCGAATACAACTCTTAGTTTCGTTGACTCCTTGTCTTCTCGTACTACTTCTTTGTGGGGCAAATATGTTACCATGCCTGGTTCACCGGGCTCTTTCACCTCTTCAATTATTCCCAATTTTAATTGCTCTTTAAACACGTCGTCATACCTTTTCAAAAAATCTTTACTACTACTTATACGTTCCTTTAATTTATTCAAACCTTTTAAACTCATTGTAAAATTGTCGGGAAGCATATCGTGATTTTCTTTTAACGGTAAATCTACACGACATCGTCCTTTGTCAAATTTGATTGTCTCTAAAAAAATTTCCCTAAAATTAGCTTCATTTTCTTTAATTCCTAAAGTGTCTAAATCCCAAAATTTATGAATTTCGTTAGATAATTGAGCTTCTTGGGTCACACACGACCTAATCTTCATAACCGTCGTACTCTTCGCCATGGTGTTTAAATTAACTGAACATTTACTGAACTCAACGGGACCACTTAACAACCAACCAATTGCTGAATTCATTGGTGATAATCCCTTATCTCCAATTCGTTTCAATTCACCAGTAACTGATTTCCAATAAACGTCAGCTCCGAGAGGAAGATCAATAGAAGGATCCATATTATTGCTAATATCATCTGCTAAGTTCATGTTCACGCTTTAGTAATGAATTGCCCACTGATAGGAGCATAAATTAAAGGTACTGCCATAGCTTTAACGATAATGAGTTTTCCATAACGTGGCTGTATTACGATTTCATACTCCTTTACTGTCACCAACTTCCTCTTTTCTTGACCAAATGATTTAACTGTCATTTGCACATCCCTTAATGGCTTTAGGTTTAACTTTTTAGCAACGTTTTCAGTTATATAGGTTTGTTGTGCACCTAAATCAAAAAGACATCTTACTGGAATCACTACGGTTCTCTTTTCATTAATTAGCTCACACTTCGCTCTTTGAAGTAAAACGGTTTCCTTGTCGCTTACAAGGGTTGCATGTGCCTCTTGTTTACTTTCGTGCCTTGATGACTCATTCTTTCCTCGACATAAGGAGGTATAGTGGTTATTTGACATGCCACATGCATAACATTTAACCTTCACTCGACAATTTTTTGAAATATGCCCAGAACATAAACAACGAAAACAACGCCTTTTATTTTTTTAAAATGTCCCTTCGTACTTGCAAATCGGTAACGTTTTTACACTGATCGCTATAGTGTGCCTGATTACAAAATAAACACTGTGCTTTGCTTGAAACATTTAAATTTCCGGCGGTATATGTAGGAGGGTCATTTTCCTCTTGCTCTTTTAAAAACATAAAATTCTCTCTGGCGAATATTTCCTCACTGATACATTCAAAAAATTGCTCAATTTCCCAATCATCCTTCCCTAATTTCCTGCTAACTTGCAGCCTAATAACATTAGGCAACTTTTCTAAAACGATAGGTATAAGTAACGGCCCAAAATGGTCGCACGGTATTCCCACAGAGTTCAATGCTCGTACGTTAGCTTTAATTTTATCATATAACTCCCTTAGTTGACTTGCATCTGAATTCGACACCTTTTCTAACTTTAACAAATTGTTCATGTGTGATGATATTATTAATTGCGGATTCCCGTAGCGATCCTTTAATAAATTTAGAGCTTCTATATAATTTTCATTTGTTAGGGGAAACCCTTCCATGCATTTCAAAGCTGAACCACACCAAAAACTTGTTAAATAAGTGAATTTTTCTACATCGCTTAAGTCACTCTTACTGTCTACAGTTGCTTCAAAGGATTCAATGAACGACTTCCATTCCAAAGTGTCACCATCAAAAGATTTCATTATTAATTTTGGTAACTTAACTCCTTGTTTATTTTTCGGTGACCTATACTTGTCCGAATGTTCTTTTTTCTGTATAAATGTTTTCAACTTTTCTTGTCTCGTTTTTATTCGTAATTTAAGATCTAATGCTTCACATGCTTCCTGCGAAAGCTCATCTTCATCGGTAATTAACTCCTCGATCTTTTCATCGATATCTAGAACAATTTTTTCGGTATTCCTTAAAACGTCTGACATAGCCACAGCTTCGATTCTAAGTTCATCACTAAATGGTTGAGTAATGATATCATCGATACTTATAAATAACTTTTTTTCCAATAAATTTCTCTTTGCTGTACGGGTTTTTTCCGAAGGTTTGCTAATGATATGGTTTTTATTGTATTTCTGAACTGATAAATAACTCTCAAAATCCTTTCAACATCAATGTTCTACAAAAACAACAACCCAATAACAACCAATCTCAATAAAAATTCAAAACTAAATCACAAGTACTCTTCTTAAATGTTCTTCGATCCTTCCGAGGTGGACCAATCTGGGATCTCAAATCCTTGTGATTTTATCCTTAAACTAATAGAACGTCTCAAGAGGATTGTATACATCATTAAAATCTTAAAACCTTAACCTAACTTCACACGTGTAAACACGAACTTAATCAAACCATAACTGACTCATACATTCATCAAACAAAAACTTAAATTGTCTTCCACGTGGTAGCGCGTGTGCGCACTCTACCTGATTACACAGCGTGATATCGTAAAAGAGAGACCCTCGAAGAAGTACGATAATTTTAACAGGCTCGTTTGAAAGAGAAATCAAACAAAAGAGAAGTGGAGATTTTATCAAAGAAATTCCCAATTTTCTAAATCTCATTAAGGTTGACTCAAAACAAATTGCTGTTTATTATGAATCTCAAATAGTGGGAACTATGCTATTTATGAGGTGGTGTTAAACTAGTCAAACATACAAGCCGAGCTTACCAAAGACATCCCAATATTTACAATATATTATGTCTGTTCTTCGACCCTTTAATGATATGTTAATTCTAGCAAGAGGGTTGTAATGGAAACAAACGATGGTAAAAACTCAAGTTTCAAACTGTTGCCTGCACTCACCAACAACGTTCCAGCTTGATATTTCTTTTCAGCGGATAGAACTTCTGACAATTGTTTTTACCTCCTTATTCAAAATTGTCACTTAAAACTTTAGATCTGAACTACTTCACTCTGAATTTAAACAAACCTTTATTAACTCCAGAAACATACGTGCTTTTACTCAGAAGAAACATGTCAGGCCAAGCAGGCTCAGCGTTTCTTTAAAATTGTTAATTTGAGTCCTTAATGTTTCTTAAGGGTTCTTTAAACTTGTATCTCGTCACCAACCTCACTTCTCTCTCCTTTATTGCTCTCGCTAAGCTGCAGCCACATTCGAAATACATTCGAACGTGTGGCGACACAAAGGATACCTGCGTAATGTCGGCTGTGTTGTCAAACCGTTTGTGCAAAGAAGTTTTATAATAAAAAAACTATCAAATTATTAAAAAACTTCTTTGGTTTATGTTCTTTTATCTTTTCATAAACAACTTGAACACGTGTTCTCTTTTTCTAGTAATCTTGTCAAATGTTTAATTTTCGTGTTGCA
Organism: Morbakka virulenta; assembly: GCA_003991215.1. NCBI lineage: Eukaryota > Metazoa > Cnidaria > Cubozoa > Carybdeida > Carukiidae > Morbakka > Morbakka virulenta. The sequence continues at coordinate 521,117 of RDPX01000095.1, read as the reverse complement.
GTTTTGCTTTGCAGCTCGCTTTGTTATAGAATATACAGAAATATGTCCAAGCAATCTACACTCCCCGTTTTTGGTTTTACCAAAGTTTTCACCCACAGAGGAAAAACAGCCATGAAAGTCCCAAACGAGCCGTTGGAAAACTTTCTTTGCAGACATGTGAAAGTCAACACAGACTTGCCATTCATCTTATATGCAAGCACCCAGCTGTTGATGTAGCACCTCAGTTTCCCAGTAAGAAACGATCGAATCACGAAGCAAACAGAGTACTGTACATGAGTAGATAATCGATAGACAATCAAATTAAACATGTTGGCGGTATATCCTGGTATGGTTTTCCAGTTTAACGGACCCCAAGCAGCCTGTTGATCCTGGATGTGCTGAATTACTTAGTCATCGTGAGGGAACAGCACTACAAATGGTTGGATTCTGAGGAAAAGGAGATAAATAGTAGTGGGTAAGTTTACTCCTGCTGATGGAAGAACGTTAACTCATTGGCTCAGAGAAGCCCACAGCAGTCTTTGGGGCGCGAAGTATATTTCGACGTCGAATGACTGAGAAAACTGGCTGTCTGCTTGCACCCGATGGTTCCAGTTAGTTCGTAAAACATAAAGAACTGACGGACTACAGAGTGCCGCCACCTGCAATGACCGAACCTACTTTACAGCTTTAAACTTTGTCAGTTCCCCGAAGGTGAGATTCAACATGCAGATCAAGAATTTTATCATGTGGAACGTTATGACTACGAGATATACTTGTTTTGGACCAAATGGTGCGAGTGTTTTTGATGTTTTTAAGATGACGTGACTTCACTATACCATAGGGCTTGTAGATTGTTTATTGTTGAAGTTGTCAAAATTTGGTAATATCCAACTGTAAAATATTTAAAAATCCATAGAAAAACAAGATATCTTCTGGTTGCCTGCTCTTTTCTTGTAAATTAGTTTACGTTTACCATTGTATAATATCAAATTCCAACGATTTTTTATTTTAGTTTTAATTCATATTTATTTGACGGTGATGGTACTTCATTTATTTGTAGTACCTTGGTGTCACGTCCATGAACCATGTGTATAAGTAAATCGCTTCAAAAGCTTGTGCAACGCTTCTAGTTTAAACCTCTTAGTGCAGTAAAAGCAGCAGCCATGTATGCATTTCGCAACTTGTAGAGTGGAGAACGAAATCTAAAACAAAGAGCAGGCGAGACTGAGTCCGAGGTTTTCGTCCCACCAGGTAAAATCTACAACTCCTTGGTGTTGGCAAAGGAAAACGCCGAGTCGCTTTCTCGCGAACAAATTTACGACCTGGTTGGGTTCAGCAGCTCCATCGGAGGGCTGCAAAAAAACCCCAATTTCTTTGAAACTTCAGTAAAAATCTTACAAACCTCAGCCTTGAGATATGCTGTTTGCGGCTGAAGCGACTTTTCCAAGAAAACGGCTAATACACAACCACTACCCAATAATATATCAGGAGAACGCCAGGGGAGACACTAAATAAATTACAATCCCCTTGCCTTGAGGCAGTAGTCAGAGAAGAATTTATCCCACTTAAGACTGGCCCTCGTTTCCTTGTCTAACTCGACAAGTACGTAGTGGTACGTAAAAGAGAAAATTTTTAACAGGAAAACATCGGGGCACTTCACCTCACACAGCAGGAAGTGAACATTCCACCTGGCCCCGATGGTAGAAAAGCATGGACAACACCGCTTAAGAGCATACAGTAATACCGCCGCAGGTATAGGCAATACAACTGCCAACGAAGTTTAAATAAGTGGACTAGCTCCTGCCCACAGCCCTGACACAATCTGACTAAAGGAAAAACGGGTGCAAAACCTCGAGTTGCACCGATTGAAACGATTTTCACGTAATATATAAAGGAGATAAAAGCAAAATTATTTTCAAACCTAGATAAATATATCAAATAACAGCACACTTTTTGCGCATTTTATGCGACTTTTGTGTTTTAAAGCATTTCCTCTTCTTTTAGTTAAAAAAACCCCGCAACCACTGCCAACTCCTGTTAAACCCTAAAACCAATTAAATACTTTAACTTTCCTTTTAAAAATCCACACTTCATTGTGGATTCAAAAATGAAATGATAAAGATCCAACTGGCCGCGGTCAAGCGACGCAATGTATTTTTATATCGGAGTAATCAAGAATCTACTTCAAATGTGAATTATCGGAAATAAACTACAATTCAAAGGACAACAACGAGTAAAAATTTTCAATACTTTCGAATATTTATTATCTCTGAAAAATAGGCCAGCTGACAATTAACGACTTCCCGTCACTTTCCAGGGAGCAGAATTCCGTCATACTACAAAAAAAGAAACAAAACAACGTGATCACTGCATTCCATAACATGTTTAAATCTTCAAATTGTGTTAAAAAACCTATATATAAATATATAAATAAATAAATAAAATTAAAAAAATAAATAAAATTAAGTGACAATTCTCAAACAGGTCGACATCCATAAATGTTAAAGCTTGGTCATGTCATCAGGCTTTTTCTGAGAAACGTTAACAGGGACACTTCTCCCCTTGCAAGAGCGATGGGAAAAGTACCTCTCGAAACGATGAACAGAAAAAGCTTACAGCTCATGACGAGTAAAGCTTCAATATATCTGGCTTTCACTGAGTCCACGAAGTCAAGAATTTTCAAAAGTCAACAAACGTCCAAAGAAACACAACGTGCAAGCGCTGAATATATAACCAATGACGTAATGATGGCAAGTTTATCATGTACCTTACACAGTATTCAAGTAACGTATTTTTTCGGGGGTAAATAATTCCATCATCCTGCTCTCACTGAGTATGCATTTGTGTTGGGCTGAATAATTTTCTTCGACATTATACACAAAGGACTAAAAGCTACCTTTATTTCTTTTAACAAAAGTTCCGATAATCCTTGCCCGATTGTGAGTTAAACCATTAAACATGCGATTTTCATGTGTCAAATAATAAAACTGTGCTACAAGTTAACTAACATGTCTTCGTGCAGTAAAAACTTTATTGGGCTTGATAACTAATAACCAACCTTATCTTATTCCTCATACGAGACAACGACCTTTGCTGCACGAGTATAAATGATCGTCAGTGCAATACCTAATCCACATAAACAGCATTACTATGTTTCTTGACACATTATTACCAGAAGTGCAATGATTACCTTTTGTTGGAACCATTTCATTGATTCATCTTTCGTTACTCTATGTTTGGCACCAACCGTAGCACGCTTCTTGCGTCTGTGTGCTGTTCTGTATCCCGGTCTGCCAAGGACAACGAAGAAATCCATTCCATAGATACCAATACCTGGATCGTACTTTATTCCAAGATCAATATGTTCTTGGATACCAAAACCAAAGTTACCAGTAACGGAAAAGTTGTTCTTTCTCAATTCGTATTCACGCACCTTCCAGGAATAAAAGTAAAATGGATTATTAACGAAATACAGGTTGCAAGAAACAAACTGGCAATGTAGCATCTACTGTCTTTTATAAACACACCAATGGGTTTATTGCGCTTAATAACCCTTTCGGATGTGGGGGCAGTACACCTGAAAAAAGTGGGGGATCTCAATATTAAAATACAAGAAAAATCTACGAAATCTGCTAAATGCGGGAACAATTTAAAACAAAAGAAAAGGGGGGCGCAATGACTTGGAGGATGTGATAAGTGATAGTGTGAAGCCTTCTAAAACGTACACCCTAAAAGTATATCAATGGTATCGGGTGCGATTTTGTGATAAAGAGCAGGTTAAGGGAACCAGATGAGGGTAAGGTAGAACGATGTCAAGTGATAACAATATTGAGGGAGAACACGATGAAACAGTCGACTTCTTTGCATATATTTTTTTCTTTTATATAAATTTCCCGTTTGACAGTTTGACATTGGGCAATAATTTCTTTTCAATGTGGTGTCTGAATTGCACCAAATACAAATTCTACTCATGCTACCAATTTAACATGTTACTATGCCCCTCTTTCACAAGGGCTTCAGCTTTCTGTGGTGATGCCATTGCGACATCTCTCGCAAGTATACATTGAAAAGACAAGGTTTTTTGTTGTTGTTCTTCTCGGATGCTTCCTGGAATTTCTCGAGAGCTGTTGGGATAAAATGCACTCACGCAACAACAACAACAAAAATACACAAATGAGCTTTCCTTCGTCTCCGATCTAAGGTTGTATGACCTTAGAGACAGTCACAGCAAGATTTACAATTGAATAGTTAATACACCAGGCCTCCTGCTATAGCCAAAAAAATTTGCAAGTATTACTTTCAACACATGGTTTGACTGGTAAGGTAAACATACTATTTGGTCCCACCAAATCAGTATGCTTTAAACACAAACAATAGTCAAATTGCCTCATAGATCAGCAGCGTAGAATTAACTTTTGAACAAATTACTGGATTTAGACATGATGATGGCAATGAAGGAAACAACCAACACATAGCACCATGACCAGCAACTTTTCACAGGTAAAAACTCAACCGCTGCCAATATTAACCACATTATGGGAACAAAGCTGCCTGTGAAATAAGCAAATAAGTGGGCTCGCCATAAGAGACGTATCAAAGAAAGTGGAATCAGTCATGTCGTAGAGATACATTTAATCTCAAGAAACTGCATTTAGAGCTACAATTTATGCAAGATATCAATTACATTCTTACCTAGCAAGATTCTTGGGGTAGAAATGTGTGGAGCAATGCAAATACCTAAGGCTTGGAGATAGAGCTTCATAAGATTTTAGATTGACAGCATTTACATGCTTTTTTCTGGATTCACAATTAAACCATAAGACACTTGATACAAATTTCATATGAGAATTCCATGTGGCACCTGCAATAAATAATTTATTCCTAAAAGATATTCAAGTTTGGCATGCAGTGACAATCCAGTCATACTGGCTTACCAACTTCTCATCACAAAACGTTGCTAGTTCAGGAGAATGCCTACCCTGATGAAAATTCAAAATGTCAAACCCTACACGATTAGAACTGCGAAAAATATATATCTACACAAATACAAGTAATTAATCAGAATTAGTCCCAACAAAACTTTGATTATGTACCTAGTGCAAGTTATACTTATCAAAACTTCAGAGCATTCCAACAAAATCCATGCTATGTTATTAATAGGTGATATTTGGTTTTTTGTTACCTTGACACTGGATCTATGACATGAATATGGGTCTTTGATTAGAAATATCTTTACATAACTTCAAAGATATGTTGATTTCCCCCATATCTAGAAAACTTTTATCAACAAGAAGTATCTAAAGCTTTAGTCTTCCTCATCTCAGGTGTACTGGTCCACACTGATGGATCACTACAGTATGGTTAATATTCATGACACAACACAAGAAACCAAATAACCTAATTATGAAGCTCTTTGTTTTCATGTTGCCAAAAATATCCAAACATTACCATAGAATATTACCATACATTACCACAAGACTGAAAACCACACAAGACCCTTGTCAACCAAGTACTGGATTCTTCAAGAAAGACATTTTCCATGAAGGATGTGTCAAGGTAACAACAAACTACTAATCAAATGTCACTTAACATACCATTAATTATGTGCAAACTTTAGTTTCAAAACTCATAAGCTGGGAACTCTTACCAGATTAATTAACATTTTGTATAGTGCTACTAATTACAAGTAAAACAATCTATTTCTAGAAGACTTAATAACTATTCTTTAACATTCAGATGAGGGAACAAGGTAAAGTTAATTTTCCAATATGAACTAAAAGTGAGATTAAAACTTGATTTGGAGGAATCACATAGCAAAGAAAAGATAAATTATAACCGAATTTCTCAATATGGTTATCTGGATTCACACTAAAAAGTGTGGGTTGCAAACATGACAATGCAGTACATAAAGAAAACAAATCCTGTTGGAGGCATGGGGCATTAAATGATCAGTTTACTAGCAAGAATGATTTATGAACAAGCCATTTTAAGAAAAATTAATGCTAAGTGCTCAAACTATGACTGTGATACAACCCTAAAATCCCCAACTGATACATGCAAACACTGACAATGTATATATATTTGTTTGAATTAGCAAGCCATAAATTCAACTATTATTTGCCTCAAGCCATGCTCTAAAAAGTGTGATTCAATGTTCCAATAATGCCTTTTATATGGCAGGTATTACAAGTTATAATGTGAAAGGAAGATAGTACATTGCTAAAAACACATTGCCAAGATTCTGCAAATTCAATTAGTTTCATGAAACTTTCATATCATCAAAAGAGTGCAGTCAGCTCAGTAGTACCCACTGATCACATGACACAGTCCAAAAGATTAGTTGTTGATATTTGAATAGTTTCTCCATCACACAGTCATAGCATCATATAACAAGAAGATATATGAGTGGGTACAGCCAAAATCATATGAATACTCAGGAACATCAGATCAGTATTCAAGTCAAAGTTTACATAAATAACTGGTCAGAGATCGAGAGATCAAGAACAGTAACTTGAGCCATTTAATCAACACTTATGCAACAGAACAGAATTATGTACTGTCTTAGGATGTAAGTCATTACTGGAGCAACAACAGAAAACTTGTCTTATGTCATTTGTCACTTGATTAGTGGGAGAAATAAAGCACATTTTTGCAGTAAACAAGTTTAGAACAGTTCCTGTATCCCCAGAAAAATTCTGTTAAGAATAATTTTGCCAGTGTTTAATTCAATCAAAATGGGTGATTAAAAAACTGTCCTGCAAATTGGTTTTTCGGTGACCTGTTAAAAAGGCCAAATAAATTCTCAATTTGTTCCCAGATTTTGATTAGCAGTTTGTTCAACAATACACAATGAACTGGCCTGGCAGCTGTAGGAACTCTGTGAATCCAAGTCAAAAACTGAAAACTAGTCATATTACCACTATTTGTATTTCAAACAGCCTGTGGTGCAATAGATTAAATGAATTCAAAAATCCCAGATAGCTACTCACCTTCAAACCCTTTTCCAGGATTTCTTCTGCCTTTGCACCTCGAACAGTACAATGGACAGCTATCTTTTCATTTCTTCGAATTCCAAATGAACGCACAGTAAAACGGGCTACACAAAAATGAACATTAAAACTTGATGCAATATTGCTTTACGTTAAAAAACTTGATAAACAAACATGCCAATCCTTTCCTCTATAAATTCCATCAAAATGTGTGAATGTATACATTTCTTAAAATGTAATTTGAAATTAATGTATGGCCTCTTATTTGTCAATAAATATGCTCATCTGTCAATTAGGTGGCATTGTAGCAATAGATATAAATAGCAAGAAAACTTATGGAAAAATAATGAATCAAGAAAATTGGTGTGAAAATAAATCATCTTAACTCTTGACAGCAAGGCATACATTAGGAAGCCACAAGCCATTGCTCCTGGTACCTCACAATTATGCTTATTAAAAAATTCCTGACAACCAATGCTACTAATAAAAACCAATTCAGTACATTTAAAACAGAATATATCAAACTACAATGCAAACATTGTTAATTAATTCTAAAAATACAACAGTCCTGCAGGCACACCAAGTTGTTACAGCATCTCCATACTAGTTGTTACAAGCCAGTCAAGCTTACTTTGACTGTGTACACCCAACCTGAATACACTTCTCCTGAATAAAGAATAAAGTCTGGGAAAATCATGTAAAAGAAGACCTACTTCATGGCACTGAAAACATAATTCTCCATTCAGTTTTATTGTAATTTTAGGATCAACCATATATTCAAGTAAAAAACACCCCAGGCTACTTGTAATTTCATCACCATAAACAATCAAAGAGCCAGGATGAAAATTTTAAAGATTAAAATAATCCTATTAAAAGAAGCAAAATTTCCTATCCCACAGTAAATCAAGGCAAAATTAATCCTGGCATACAAAAAATTATAAACCACTGTGCCTTCCTGCACAGTGCAGTTACACTCACCTTTGGAATAGACAGGTGTCTGTCCTGTAAGAGCTTCTAGAACTTTAGCAGCCCTGACAAGTCTATCACCACTTTCACCAACACAGATATTTAAACACAATTTTTTAATTCTAATTTCCTTCATTGGGTTGGCCTTTTCATCTTTTGTAGGCTGTTTAAAAAGAAGAATGTTTCACCATTCAGATAATCACATAATATATTGATGTTTTTTCTGGTGGTAAAATCCATAGTTAATTATACATGTATTACAATTCTTGTCATTTGGGGTTCAGTGAAACCAACAGATCTAGCTTCATCATGTTAAACATATTATATCAAATGTTTAGCAACACATTTGCTATGTAAATACTTCGGTGTTCTTTACGAGTGTGTGCATGGTAGTCTACTTAATAAAAAACCCAGACGCATTAAAACTTCATGTTTCTACCAATATGCAAGATATTTATTGCCAAAAGGGTTAAAGCCAACAAACTACCTACTTCAGTACGGGGACAACAACAAATTGGCCATGTATTCATAATTAAGGCAAGACAAGAACAGATTTTTGATTGCAGGGATTTTTAATCTTGGATATCTTAACCAAGAAAAGTCTCAATATCAAATCCAGAAAACGCCGTGACTGCCGGTCTGATTCACGATATACTGATATGAGGTAGCCTTCTCGAGAAACAAAAGTAACTTTTACTGCAGTTACACCTTCAGTGTGACCAATTAAAATAACCACCAGCATATATATACGTTACCTAATACAGGTCAAATATATTGGAGTCTATTTACGAATAAATACTGAATTATGTGAAGGAAATCTGCCCTGCACCAAATAATCGAAATAAACAAAACAAAGTAAAATTTGGTGGAAATAAGGACACGTGAAAACATCTCACCGCCATTTCGATGGTCTAGGCATGGAAGAGGACAATCTAGGGGAATGGGCCTCCCTATTGTTAATCCACAGGGATTCAATAAATGATCTTTCCTGTCCAGATTGTTCAAGCAACCAATGCGTCAGTGTGGTGAAGTCAGAGCTTCTTGTCAGCTAATTTTTGGGGGTGGCGAAACGTTTAGATCCCACTTTTCCTGTAATTAATACGCCTAATTTCCATGAAATAAACATTTTATCTCTTTGGAACAAACAGTTTTCTTACTTCCGGATACGGATATAAGGTTGAATAAATCTAATTGTGTTTTTCTGATTTTTGCTGGTGTAAACAATCTTATGTTTCCAAAGTTAAGTGAAAAAAAAGTTTTTTGTCCATAAGCACTCTGTGCTGGGATGTTTTAACATAGCTATTACACGAAAAAATATTATAAAGATGCTTTTTGACGTCATCAATGTCAGAGCCAGAATTTACAGTGGTTTGGTGGGGCTAGGGTCCCCGAACTAAACTCTCTCGGAAATCGCAAGCATTGCTAGGACATTTAAAAATCATATAGATGCTTTAAAGTATACTGGAGGGATAAACTGTAATAATATATCCCCGAAACCTTTTGAAAACAATACTTAAATATTTTTTTCCATACATCTTCATATATCTTCGCCATTATTCCCATCAAATGGTCAAAAACAAAAAGAAAAAAAAATTAAGTTAAGCTTTACTATTCAATAAAGCCCAACCCTTTAACATGCCTATGAATCTCCTAAATTTTTATTGCTTTTATTTTTCTTCTTACCTCTCGTTTTGATGCCTTTTCTTCAATCTCTAACGAGTGTCTTTGTTTATCTCCAATCATCATTTGTAAATTTTGCATTTGGGGCAAAAGCTGGGGTCAGACGTGCTTGGACTACCTACTAAATTTCGATAGTATATAGTTTCGATAGTATTGGTAATTACAGTAAATTTGTTTAAAATAAAGAGGATTCTGATCTCTTATCCTCTTATCGAGGATTTTTTTAAAAGTTTTAAGGAATTTGATCGTTATAACTCAGTTTGGAGATCGCTTTCAGTTGGCACTGCATCAAAGATTCAATATACTTCTTATTTAACTGCAACGTTTGCATTTATTCCCATTACAAGTAAATGGAGTATTAATTTATCGACTAATTGTTTTCATTTTTGTTAGCAATGGAAACGAACAGGATTAAAAAGGTTCGTATTATTTTCTACTCATACGATCTAACTATTCATGGTGGCGGCTTCTAATAGCATGACCTCTTCATTTGCCATCGTATTTTCGAGGCATCTATCCTTGACAGGAAGGGATTCAAGACCACTAACAATACCACTTTTGTCTCTTAAATGCTGCAGACAGTTTAATCTATCCATTTATCTTGCGTTAACAAAGTGAAGAAATACAACTCTGCTAGTAATTGTTATTCTACTCTCGGGTGACCTCGAACATTGTTCCGGTCCAGTAGAAAATAGCATTCATTTATGTGTTGTAACATTTGCAATCACAACTCGTGTATTGATCTCTGCGCTGCAGATTATGACCTTTTACACCGATCCAATGTACAAGGGCTTTGCTGTAAGTGTGACACCACAAATGTCGATTCCTTTGCTTTCCACAGCTCTGAAACATCCTCCAACTATTATGCTCCCTTTCGAGACTCTAACACTTGGCTAGAAACTTTAGCATCGCCATTGCTTGGTCCATTAAAAGCAAGAAGTCCCAACTAATTCTTCACATTCTAATGTAAATTATACTCAATGATTTACATCCAGACAAAATCTGAGAATCCAAGAAAACAATTACAGGGGTATAACTAACAAATGATCTGAGTTTGCCTCACTCATGACTTTAGTTTTCATATTCAGGGAAAACCAGTAATGTTGCAATACTTTCGTCGACTTTCCAAAGAGATCGACATGAGTCCCCTTGACGGTGTCTGCATCTTGGTAAACAAAAACATTATGTCGTTAGAATAATTCGAATTTGTAACATTATGTGAAGTAGAATGGGTAAATATTAAACTTGAAGGGCACAAAGACTTGTAAATAGCATGTTTCTAAGTGCTCCAAAGAAAAATGAAAGATCTTGATGGGGTTGATACGTCACTTAAAGAACTTACCAACACGGAGAATAGGCATGTTTTATTATGAAGTGATTTTAGCCCTGACCTCGACTGGAAATCTTACCTATTTAATGCCCAAATAGACAGGCTAATCCAACAGCAGCTGTTGGATTTAACTTCAGCCTATGGCCTCATCCAGTCCCAAGGAGGATCAGCAAGAAAGGGAAGTAACTAGGCATTTTTTTTTTAAAAAGAAAAGGTCCATCGTTAGTCAATAACTCATCTACCGAACCGGGTGTATCTGATCATGATGAAGTAATAGTAAATTCCATCATTCGTCGCTACTATACATCTTGGAGGAAGAGACAACCTTATCAATTTTTCAAAGCAAACTGGGAACGCTTCAGAGCATGCTGTAATAAAATATCTGAAACAGTTAACACTCACTTTAACACAGGGGACAGCGTGAAAGAGCTACGGACCTACTTTCCCTCCATACTACAGAATTAACAAGAACATCCCATCCAAAAATATTTAAAAAGCCACATCTCCATCATGGGTTAACTCCAATATCTGCTGTCTTGTTAGCAAAAAATACAGACTCCATCGAGAGGCGCGGAGAAACAGCAACTGGACTAATTACTACAACTCCCAGCATGAATGTAAACGAATCTTTAGAAGTGCAGAATGGTCATACTTAAATAATTTAATGCACGAAGTCATAGCTAACAAAGACAGAAAATCCCTTTAATGCTAATTTTTTACCCAAATAGCACGATGACATCAGGTTTCTCGGCTAAAGCCGGATGGACACTTAATAAGTAACTGAAAAACCAAAGCAGAGATGCTAGTCAACCAGTTCAGTTTTCACCACCATGTTAAACTGCCTTTTGCCATAGGTTGGCATATGGATATATAACAGCCTTTAAAACCTGACAATAGGAACCATTGGAGTCGAAAAAACTGCTCAAAAACATCCATGCATTTGAGGCTCCAGGACTAGACAATATTCCTAACCTACTATTGAAGGTATGAACTTAAACAGTCAGCACTGGCAAAAACTCTAATATTTCAACAATTGTTGGACACAGGAGAGATACCAGACTGGAATAAATACTAACATTGCAACCGTATTTAAGTAGAGAGATCAATATCTACAGAAAAATTATCGCCCAGTATCTTTAATGTCACTCTTTTCTAAAATTCTAGAGCTTATCATTTCCTCTACTATGCTTAGAAAATAGAAAGACATGATATCATAACCATTCTTAACCACGATTTCACATCTGGATGTTCATGAAACACCCTGCTAGCAGTTACCATCGACGATCTAGCTAGGAGCTATGTCTCAGGTTTTCAAACAGACATAGTGACTCTTTACTTCTCTTAGGCGTTTGACACCAAACCACAAGACAAGCCCCTACACAAACTACAGACCTATGACATCGGAGCTCCCCTCTACCGTTGGATGCAAGCATTTCTATGCAAACGTCACTTGAGAGTACTTGGGTCCCGTGTACTTCGAGGAACTGTGTTGGATTCTCTACTATTTCTCTCGCATTTATGCAATCTGCCTGACTTGATAAAATCAACATTTCCAACCTTACAAAAACGCAGGAAACATCTTGGTCCGGCATTTCTCTTTGAGATGGTTAAAGGGCAAGGACTAACAATACCATTTGCCCGGCACCTAACACCCGTTCATAATAAAAGTAAAATAAAAGCAAAACTATCAACAGACTTTATATCATCAAATGTTGTAGCAAACTATCAACTGAACCAAAGGAGGTGATTTGCTAATATCACAACTAAGACTTACATTTATAAACACTCATTCTTTGTCAGAACTATCAGAGACTAATGTCAGCTTGATGAATTTACTATATCCATTACTACCCCAGAGACTCAGGTCAGGCTTTGCTGTAATTAGCTCAATACCAACTGGCCCCCCTCTATCGTCAATTTATCTGTCAGTATTGGTTATTTTGGTTATTTATGTAGATAGATATAGAATTAGTGATATGTGACATGAGGATCCTAAGTTTCATGTAAGGTTGGAGACGATTTACATTAGTAGTAGAATGTTATTTTTTGTTTCGCAAAAGCGACGTAAAACGACCTTTGTCACCGTTTTTATATCAGGACAGTCCATGGAGCCATAAAAGTGCATTGCAAGAGAAAAACACATATAAAATACAAGATTGTCGGAACTCCAGCCAATATTTTTATACAATTGGGAAACCATTATCGCAGTGAGTGGCCATTGTGTGCCTAAAAATTGTGAAAAGTTTGGAACCAGTCTTTGAATGGCTTTCATGTTCCTTACATTTCAAACATGAAAACTAGCTAATTGTAGACCTTTGCACTGCAATTTCATTTATGTAAATGTTTGTACAGGACGCATAGTAATTGCAGTGTGTTTTACACTGAAATGTTTCTATCCTGTATAAAGATTTTTAATAAATAAATAAGTAAATAAAGAAATAAATAAAACTCTATCTCCTCGGGGTAAAAATGTCTTATTACCCCAATTGTCACTTTCAGATCAAACCACGATCAGTACAAGTAAAGGAAGGTACGTCACAAACCAGTGAAAACGTCGAGTTTGGATAAGCAAGGGGAAAAATAAGGCGCAATCAAACAAGCTTAACTATCTCAAACGAAGACAGTGAGCCATCAAAACCTCACGATTACTGGAAAGTAACAAACACACACACACACAAGACTCTTAGACAAATTGCGAAGTGCGGTTTTCTAATTCCCATTGGCCTTAAATATTTTCTGTGAGTAAATTCGTATTTTGTTAATTCACAAAGTCGCAACCTTTTTAAACATTATTTGCAAAATTTGAATATATATTCTCGTGAGATTTTGTCATGAGGCTATTTATCGTGTCTGTTGATACCACTGAATGATGTTAACTAAAAATGGAAAAATGCTTAGCTTAAATAGGATGTCAGCAAGATATTTGATAGGGAAAATCGGATTGATTGAAAATTTGTTACATTACTTTGGGGGTTTTACCTCCCAAAATTGTAATAAAACGCTCCCCTAAGCCCTCGTTCCTGTAAATATCTTTTCCGTTTTCCGACATTTCTGTTATTTTACAAATCAAATACGAGTCCTGAACGTACGAAAATGCTAAAGGGAGCTTTTAACTGGCGCCAAAGGATGCTTAACATCACTAGCTTTCCGTTCACATCACGCTTTCCAAACCTCCCAGTAAACCTGCCATGGTATTAAAAGCTCACTGCTGAAAATATATCCTATTACCTCCATTCCCCTAAAAAAGAAAAGAAGGGACACTGTATACTTTATCAATAGGTAAATATACAATAATGTTATTGAGACAGGTGGAAGGACTACACAAAATCACTTCGTCACAACCATCGTCGCAGCTTTTTATAAAAAAATTCTGTGTAAATTACGACTTCTAAATGGCCCCTGTTCAAAGTGACCCTGGTCTTTTTTTTTAATGTACCCATTAAGCTAATTTCTAATTTTAAGGTTTTGATCAGTTAAAAATTCTCTTTTTAGAAAAAACTTTTTTTAATATGAAGATTAAATTCGATATTCAGTTGTAATCAATTGTATATCCTGAGAAAGAGCTTACGACTGACCTTGTCTTGTACAGTATGAATTCAAAGATATGCAAGGAAATAAAGACTTGCGAGAAGCATTGTGTCGTAAGAACTTTGATGTTACACCGAATCCACCTGGTCAATTTTCTCAAAATAGATGGTATCATTGACGCTCTAAACAGTTTTTAAAAGATTCCTGAAAACAATTGTGGTTAGCTTGAATATGCTTCAAGAGAAAAGGATATATTTTGCTTTTGGAGCTTGCTATTATTTGTCACTGAAAAATGCTCCCTCCCCCCCCCCAGAAGATAACAAGCCATTAAAATACAGATATTTTATCGAAAGTGTGTTTTAACTACTCTTATTTAATTCTGGCAAAAAAATATTAAAATAATTTTTCCGGAAATCCAAACATTTCTATCAGTGATAAAAAGAATAAAACTGAAGAAAAGAGGAGGCCTGTGACCACCTTGCTGGAGTTCTTTTGCTCCTTTCTGGCCAAAAGCTTTTATTTTGTGGTCACAATGAAAAATATATGTTCTGGTAACAAAAGTACTTTCAGACAAATGGTTGATTTAGTAGCTAAGGATGACTTGATACCAGCATTGCACTTAAAAGACAATCCAACTTATTTTACTTACACTAATCCAGCTTTCCAAAATGATATGGTCTATAGCCTTGTTGAGGTACTTAGAAACAGAAGCAGAAAAGAAATCCAAATGACCATGCTCCTCCCGAATATTCCATTTTTTAAATTTCCTTCTTAATACGTTGGATATTCTGGTACATAAATGACGCAACGAGTGATTCTTTTCAAGAAAATTATTTTTGGACAAAATATAGGCATCAATTTGTTTGTACCCTGTTATGGTACTGTAGGCACACAGGGGGTATATAAGCGTCAATCATAAAAAAACAACTTAGTTCACTATTACTAATGTTTTAATTAATTTTGATGGTAAATGTTACTATAGAGTAATCACTTATATCATTCTTGGTCATTCTCCCCTAGCAATCACTTGATATTGCTCCCTCTTCTTGCCTATCAAAGCAAATAAAAGCACTAGACCTTCATTGCATCCCATCCATCTTGGTAGACTAAAACCTATTTGACTATCTCTTTTCTCCAGAACATTTCTATTAAGTATCGATCAATCCCTATAAAATATAAATGATTAAAAGAAAATAATCTTTTTAGATATGCTGAAGGCCAAAAATACAGCTTTATGCAGCATAAATTGAAAAACCCTTAAAATGATGATGGCCATGAATGTTAAATAGGAACAAAATACCACGTTATAACCCCTTTCATTCCTTAAAATAGTGGTCATGTACTCCAACATTACATTTTAGGCAGCACTTTCTGCTGTTTTGTTACAAACTGTACACCACTTGTAGGTTGTCATGGGGCTTCGAATATGATTATCATAATCAAATTTTACCTCCTCAGCAACTCAACGCTTGGCTGGTAGCACAACACCATGTGGTCGTCCACTTGCCCGGTTCAGATTCCAGTAGTTTTGCAGGCACATTGTTTTTACTTCTCTGTGGAAGGCAAGAAGATCCAACTGCCTGCCGCTTTCCTCTTTATGAGATTTATGGAGCAACCAAGCACTCTGAATTCTCAAGTCTGGCATCCAAACAAAAAAGATATGATATGAAGCCCTAATTTAGCACCACAGTATGTACCAAATTTAATTACATACCCCGGCGCTTCTGCCACGGTCCACATTCTATAGTTAAGTTGAAACGGTCCACCTCGAACCAGTCGTCCGCTCCCGACCCGACCTCAACAGGAAAGCACAGATTTGTCAGTGGAGACTTTTTCGGCGTCGGATCCATGTCGCAAATATCCATCTTTTACCAAATTAGAGATGGGTCTTTGCCATCTAATCCTGGGTATCCAAGGTCTAGTTGTCAGACCAATGAAACACTTCAAGAAGAAGTTGAAATTGATTCCGGGGGACACCTGGTGAATTTTCTAAACACACTTTGTGCGGCGGAAAAGATTCATGTTTGTTCAATAGTTTGTTCATTATACTCTTCCTCTGAATCACTGGACTCGGATGAACCAGTAGAGGCGTTATCAATTTTGTTTTGGTCTTTGTTTTCTTCTTCAAGAGCGTCGACTATTGTGTCACCATAGTTAATTCCTAACTCCGCATGAACTTGAAGTTGCCTACCAGAGAGATGAATGATATCGATTCCATCAACCTTGCCTCCGCTATCCTGATCAGAGCACTGGCCATCAGTTGGAGGTGTTAGAAAGAGGCGAGCAGTGCAAAATCCTCATTTTTAAACATGTTGAGCTCCTCACTTACAGTGTACCTACAGTAAAAATTAACAATAAAAAAAATTTCAAAGTTCTTACTTGTAAATGATCTTATCGAAAACGATAAGTTATTAAAACATTGAACAAAAGTATTTTTCTCTCAACTCAAACAATGAATTACACGAGTTAACAATACAATAAATATAATTGACTTGCCAAACGACAAGATAGAAAAAAAGCAACGGTTTAAATGTATTGTAGATATGGGTGGTTCTAGGAGGACACGTCGATATCCAAAGTGAATCTAGACCACATTCTGAGGGGTGATAGCCAGCCACCTCATCTTCCCAGAGTGACACCCAAAGATCTTCATACAGCATTAATTCCCTGCATGGCATTTAACTAGCTATTGCTGAACGTCTTCTTCCTCTTCTCTCCATTTTTGACAAGTCGGGTCTGGTGTAGTTGAGGACAGTCGATGTCGTTAACCGGCAAGGGCTGGGTGGTGAACAGATTGAAGTCTTGCTAGGAGAACGCAATCCAATCGTAAATTCAGTTTCTCGTCGGTTGTTTTTTCCCCTTGATTATTTTGAATTTAGAACTTTAGCATTTGTAGTTTTTTATTTACTTGCTTAACATATTTTTGATAATTTAATACTCTTAATACAAATAGATATTTTCATTTCGTCTCTTGCTAGAATTCTTTCCCGGATACAAGTATTTATACACATTACTCGTAAACATTCGGTTCCAGATAAACTATCAAATCAATGTTTGTAATATTTCAGACATGTCGATACTTGTGGACTTTCTAAGAGAAAAGGTAAGTAGAAGTAACTTTCTACCTTAATAGTATGTAGGTAAAAGTTAAATCATTTTATCTAAAATCAGAGGGTGGGAACCGACTTCGTGCTAAATTATGTATAGTACAATGAGTTTTTCACCATGAGTAATGGGCTCCATGTTGTTTTTCTTGTAGTTTTTTTGCCGGAAAACGTTATTTTTGTTTTTTTGTCTATTTGGGTCGCGGAAAGTTACAGTAAGTGATATACTATTTTATTTGTATTACAGTGAGTGATGTGCTATTTTGTTTGTATTCCCTAGACCTGCTATATCATGGCAGTTGCAATCCTGTTTCGGCCTTGGGAAAAGAATCGTGTATTAGAAAGTGTTGACTTGCCTTTTCTTTTTAAAGCGGTCAGGAATCTACAGGTAAGCTAAAGAGGCATTTTACTCAATAATGCAGAGTAATGAATATCCCATTACATTCAATCATTTTCAAACATACTGAATTTTTACAAGGCAATTTTTTTACTATTAAAGTCATGATAAGACAATAAGATGATATACTTATGATTACGTTACTCTGCCTTAGACCGCGGGATGTCTTGGGCCCATCAGTGATAAGAATTAGGGTTCTACAACTGCATCCGTCCCTGTACTTGTAATTGTATCTAAATATTTCGTCTTTGACACCTTGACGTCAAACTGGGTGTTTGTCAATTACATAAAAGTCCCTCATTGCTTAATAACCCTCTAAAATCGGTTGGTTCAGTGCCTCCATGTTGATATACTTGATCAATTTCTGTTATTTAAATATTTTAATATTAGCTTTAGTAAAAAGTAAATTCTAGCAGCTCAGGTTTCAATATTACAGTTTCTTTAGCAGCTCATTCTCCTCAAAAGTAGATTTGAGATATCTGTTATAGATGCGGATTATCGATTCTGTTTACCGTGGGACAGGTAATATCATCCTCGCACAATATTTCTTGATCTCAGAAGCAAAATGGCAGAAAATGAAGATTTTGAGACGTTCTCTGCCATTTGTTGGCCGGACCAAAGCTCGTAATGCTTTTAAATCATTTCACGAATTCTGGTAGGAGGGAGGGGAGGGGGCAACTTCCATCTCACTGACGACAAAGGTAAAGGTTTTTTATGCTTGTATTGCCAGCATTCGTAAGTGTGGTGCAGTAAACTTCAATATGAGAAAGAAGATCAAGAAAATAAATTGATGTTTTCCAATAAAATGCAGGTGTCTTTTTGAGAAAGACACCTTCAAATGGAACTAATAATAGAGTACCATATAAACATATGAACATAACACAGAGTCAAGCTTGTATAAATTTCACTGGTACCAATTTTAGGACAACATGCAAGAGGTCAAGATCTTTGGATAAACTTTTATTTTCTTAAGAGACCTTTTTATTGTTTTTTTCACCTTTTACACTCAGCAATGACATATTGGTACAAACTAACAAAGGATAATTTGCAAGGTAGAATCCAATTTCGTTTGAAGAAGTGAAATCTATTAATCATTTCTAGTCCTGGTATTTACAACAAAGAGATCAAAGATGATGCTCACAAATATTTTAAGAAAGGTAGAACTGTAAATTTTAACTTAGCGTATGTAAATAAGAAACAATATATTCTGCATAATGATAACAGCTATCAAAGTAATTTGTGACAATTTGTAACAACATCTCAGAAACAAAGAATTAGTAACTGTAGCAGTATGTCACAATTAAATAATACGCAGTACCATTCAGCAATTCAATGATATCCAATGGGAAATTGCGGTGTAAAATATTTTTATGAATTTTTGGTTTCCATTAATATTTTTGAACAGTTATCGGTTACTTTGACCATAAAAACATACCTTCGATCCTACAGAACATAGGGCTGTCGAATGTTTGATATCTACAGTTCTCACTAAATAGTGAGAACTGTAGATATTTCCCTTAGTTTTCATTAGTACGGATTTCGCTATATGAATTGTTCATTCGTTGATACGTGTTCCCGATCAATTTTGTATTGTATCTGTAGAAAAAAGTGGGATCTTTTTATCTTTCTTAGTTAGTACTGTCGACAACCCAATTAATAACGATGAAAGTAAATTGNGGCATCCAAACAAAAAAGATATGATATGAAGCCCTAATTTAGCACCACAGTATGTACCAAATTTAATTACATACCCCGGCGCTTCTGCCACGGTCCACATTCTATAGTTAAGTTGAAACGGTCCACCTCGAACCAGTCGTCCGCTCCCGACCCGACCTCAACAGGAAAGCACAGATTTGTCAGTGGAGACTTTTTCGGCGTCGGATCCATGTCGGAAATATCCATCTTTTACCAAATTAGAGATGGGTCTTTGCCATCTAATCCTGGGTATCCAAGGTCTAGTTGTCAGACCAATGAAACACTTCAAGAAGAAGTTGAAATTCAAGAACTTCAAGAAGAAGTTGAAATTGATTCCGGGGGACACCTGGTGAATTTTCTAAACACACTTTGTGCGGCGGAAAAGATTCATGTTTGTTCAATAGTTTGTTCATTATACTCTTCCTCTGAATCACTGGACTCGGATGAACCAGTAGAGGCGTTATCAATTTTGTTTTGGTCTTTGTTTTCTTCTTCAAGAGCGTCGACTATTGTGTCACCATAGTTAATTCCTAACTCCGCATGAACTTGAAGTTGCCTACCAGAGAGATGAATGATATCGATTCCATCAACCTTGCCTCCGCTATCCTGATCAGAGCACTGGCCATCAGTTGGAGGTGTTAGAAAGAGGCGAGCAGTGCAAAATCCTCATTTTTAAACATGTTGAGCTCCTCACTTACAGTGTACCTACAGTAAAAATTAACAATAAAAAAAATTTCAAAGTTCTTACTTGTAAATGATCTTATCGAAAACGATAAGTTATTAAAACATTGAACAAAAGTATTTTTCTCTCAACTCAAACAATGAATTACACGAGTTAACAATACAATAAATATAATTGACTTGCCAAACGACAAGATAGAAAAAAAGCAACGGTTTAAATGTATTGTAGATATGGGTGGTTCTAGGAGGACACGTCGATATCCAAAGTGAATCTAGACCACATTCTGAGGGGTGATAGCCAGCCACCTCATCTTCCCAGAGTGACACCCAAAGATCTTCATACAGCATTAATTCCCTGCATGGCATTTAACTAGCTATTGCTGAACGTCTTCTTCCTCTTCTCTCCATTTTTGACAAGTCGGGTCTGGTGTAGTTGAGGACAGTCGATGTCGTTAACCGGCAAGGGCTGGGTGGTGAACAGATTGAAGTCTTGCTAGGAGAACGCAATCCAATCGTAAATTCAGTTTCTCGTCGGTTGTTTTTTCCCCTTGATTATTTTGAATTTAGAACTTTAGCATTTGTAGTTTTTTATTTACTTGCTTAACATATTTTTGATAATTTAATACTCTTAATACAAATAGATATTTTCATTTCGTCTCTTGCTAGAATTCTTTCCCGGATACAAGTATTTATACACATTACTCGTAAACATTCGGTTCCAGATAAACTATCAAATCAATGTTTGTAATATTTCATACATGTCGATACTTGTGGACTTTCTAAGAGAAAAGGTAAGTAGAAGTAACTTTCTACCTTAATAGTATGTAGGTAAAAGTTAAATCATTTGATCTAAAATCAGAGGGTGGGAACCGACTTCGTGCTAAATTATGTATAGTACAATGAGTTTTTCACCATGAGTAATGGGCTCCATGTTGTTTTTCTTGTAGTTTTTTTGCCGGAAAACGTTATTTTGTTTTTTTGTCTATTTGGTTTCCATTAGTATTTTTGAACAGTTATCGGTTACTTTGACCATAAAAACATACCTTCGATCCTCCAGAACATAGGGCTGTCGAATGTTTGATATCTACAGTTCTCACTAAATAGTGAGAACTGTAGATATTTCCCTTAGTTTTCATTAGTACGGATTTCGCTATATGAATTGTTCATTCGTTGATACGTGTTCCCGATCAATTTTGTATTGTATCTGTAGAAAAAAGTGGGATCTTTTTANGATCTAAAATCAGAGGGTGGGAACCGACTTCGTGCTAAATTATGTATAGTACAATGAGTTTTTCACCATGAGTAATGGGCTCCATGTTGTTTTTCTTGTAGTTTTTTTGCCGGAAAACGTTATTTTGTTTTTTTGTCTATTTGGTTTCCATTAGTATTTTTGAACAGTTATCGGTTACTTTGACCATAAAAACATACCTTCGATCCTCCAGAACATAGGGCTGTCGAATGTTTGATATCTACAGTTCTCACTAAATAGTGAGAACTGTAGATATTTCCCTTAGTTTTCATTAGTACGGATTTCGCTATATGAATTGTTCATTCGTTGATACGTGTTCCCGATCAATTTTGTATTGTATCTGTAGAAAAAAGTGGGATCTTTTTATCTTTCTCAGTTAGTACTTTAGTTTTTGTTCATCCAACGTCGTCTATGACTGTGCACAGCTCTATTTCCGTACTTTGCTTTATCTCGAGAGAGAGAATGCCAAGCAACCAATTATGTGCTTTCATTTTAATGAACATATCACAGAGTATTGTTGTTACGTCATGGTATTCTCCAAGAGCTTGGGGACCCAAAATTATGACGCAATACTTTTCTTCACAAAACACATTTTGTAAACAAGATAAGTGAGATACCGCACGTTTTGTAGGGTCGTTTTACCTACTAGTACGACTGATGTTTAATACGTTGCCAGTGCTGAAACGTTGAGATGCCTCAAATAAAGGAAGAGAAGATCAAACCTTTTGCATTTGCAATTACTTGTTTCAAAATGACTGCATATACCTTTGTGATACCATAAAAGAATACCACTTTACCCATGGAGAAAGGGTGTCTGATATACCATCCTTTCGCCACCTATTTTTGGCATTAATGTTTGTACCTATTTTTGCTTAGCAAGCAGATACATTTAGATTGCATTTTTAGCTGACTTCATCAGTGTTTTTAACTTAATCGCTAACTCCTGTAGCAATCAGAGATTTTCTTTAGTTGTAATAAGTGCGTCAGAATATCTTTAACCCGCATCTTTCTTTCGCCAATTTTGAAGACTTCATATCTTTGTTCTCACCTAATTTGTCTGCCAATGTATCTTTAAATATTATTTTAAACTGACTACATATTTGTTGTCTTGACTTTAATATTAAAGCTTCAAAATATTGACGCAACCAACCTTTTTGCTACTTAAAGGAAACCCAGATGGATACGCTTATTAAAGGGTGTACCAAACATTAAAATCCCATCAGATATTCTAAATTACCTATACCTTTGGCGTCATCCAAAATATTCTCTTTGTCTTTTGCAAACATATGCATTACGAGATGGTCGTCAAGTTGATTATTGGATTGGGTGAGTAGACGTTTTGAAGTTTTCGTTACTGAGGAGAGAAATTTCTGTCAATTGTCAACTTTAAATCTTTGCATCCCTTTCCTCCTCCTTCTAAAAAAATCATACTGTAAAATACAGCAATTAGAAGACGAGTAATTGTTTGAATACATTATAATGAAGTTAAAGAAGAAGTTTTGAAAAATATATTGCTCTAACATCACTATGGCGAGAAGGAACAAAAATAGACAGTGAAGCGAGATGAGATGTAGAGGTTTCACTTTACAATCTCCATAAAATAGGTAAGAATTTCTTCTCCAAGATGAAATCTAACAAAAAAGAATTAGGAATGAAAGGAGGATCTAATGGCAATGACAATAAATACTCCTTTTTAATGGTGACAACATAAAGAAAGGGTCCATGTTAAAACCTAAAAAAAGATGTAGAGAAATAAATAATATGGGAGCACCGATCTGGAAAATAATCAGTGCCCAAGGCTATCATATCCATGTGCTCTATCAAGTGAGCTATTGGCAGTCGTTCTGAACCAGATTATTTTATGCAACCATGTATTTCACTTGATTGCCTCGTTCTTTTTCCAGGTCCGTCTCATTGAATATCTCATCCCTGTTACGTATATAGTACTGAGCTTACCACAGAAAGACGACTTTCCCTTTCCATCAGTCCAACTGAACTCAACATACACATAGGACAAGAAAAGTTTGTTAATAATGTTAAACAGATGAAAAGGATTTGGAAATTCTGGATCTTCTGCATTTATTTTGCATTATTGTGACAACATTAATATTGACATTACAATGCAGTAGTGAGCAAGTGGAAGATCATTAACATTATAACCTTATAATTCATGAATCCAACTGCTTCTCCATTAAAAGTATAAGGGTATTGGGTTTAGGTATTTCTTCAACACAAGTTTAGGTAATGTTGTAAATTATATTTCCATGGCCTTTGGAAAAAATAATCTCATATGCAATTTCGTTACAAAATCAAACATTGTATCTTGTGCTCTAAAATTTAATTAATAGTCACTTAATCAGTTTTCATCTTATCTACGTATCATCTATGTTGGAATATAGCGAATTTTTACATTAAAAACTGTTTTTTCCTTAACACCTGACCTGATGGTGATTTTGGAAGTTCTTTTCAAAATGACCTTTTCAACATTGAATGGATTTCTAACTTTTTAGTCCAAGTGTCCCAAATTACTTCGATTATCCTTGCCTTATATTAGTGTTTTCATTTGTTCTTTTAAGTCTCTTGAATACTTCTTTTTATTATTATTGTTATTATTATTATAATGATTATTATGTCTTTCCAGCGAATATGTAAAGCTCTTAAAAAATCCCCTAACAACTCAGCTCTCTGTAACCTCAATTTCATTCCTGCCCAGTAGACCAAAAACCACTATCCTGTTAGTGTCAAAATGTTAGTTTTATGGATTTGTTCATACTAGATATATGTTAGTATTTATCAGTCTTTCTTGTTTGCAAGCTTAAGCTTCTGCTCAAAAAGATCTTTTCATTAATGTATATCAATAAAAATACTATGTACAAGTACTGTTGTCAATGAGTGTCTTGTATAAAAAGCAACTTCACAATTCCTTTCCTTGGTAAGTTATTTTTACGTATTCAAGTATCTGTCTGATGATTTCATAGACGTTTGTTTAGATGAAAGGAGTTAACTGACAGGGCCGGATCAGTTCTAAGTGGAGGGGGTTTTCCAAATTTTTTTTCTAAGTTATATCCGGATACCACGAAAACCGTTTAAAATATTCCTGTCGTTACAAACATACTCACACCATTCATACGTACATGAAAAAATAAGGGGTAAATTGAAAATTTAAATATTCTAATCGTGTTTGATTTTTAAACATTGATTCTCAACAAATCATGCCATTTATGTATTTATTTGTTATCCATTGTACAATATAGTTATCTGCATAAATACTGGTGTGAAAATATATTTCTGCATAAACACTCGTGTACTTCTGTAAAAAGGAAAATACAGTGAAAGGACTACATGATGACCAAAGACAAAATGACAGTGAAAGACTGGTTCAATATGTCACCCTTAATGTCAACAACCAACTTGCAGCAACGTATATCACTAAATTAGGAAAGCCGATCTTCAGCATTATTATTATTATTTACTGATATTTATTTATTTATTTATTTATATATTTAGATATGCAGACGACACTGTCCTTATTGCATAATCCGAAGACAAACTGCAACGAATACTATCAACAGTAGCAAATGAAAGCAATAAAAAAGGATTGCAACTCAATGCAAAGAAAACTGAATGCATGGTTATCTCGAAAAAATTGGTAGTCCCAAAGTGCAACATCAAGTGTAAAGGAGAGAACATTAAACAAGTGGATAAATTTAATTATCTGGTTTGCATCATTACACCTGATGGTAGGAGTGATACAGAAATCAAGAAAAGGATCGCAATGGCAAAATCCTCCTTCACCAGCATGAGGAGAATATTTATAAACAGAAACATAAAACTGAACACTAAAATCAGGATCTTGAAGACTTACATATGGTCAATTCTGCTCTGTGGTTGCAAATGTTGGACAGTTACAGAGGTGACAGAACGTCGTTTGGAAGCAGCGGAGATATGGTTTATCAGAAGAATTTTAATGGTCTCATGGACAGAAAGAAAAACAAATGAAACGGTTATGCGTATAGCAAATTACAGCAGATTACTTATCAATACGATCTATGACAGGCAATTAAAGTTTTTTGGACATATAATGCGAGCTGATGGAATCGAAAGAAGCCTAATGCTAGGAAAAATTATAGGAAAAAAGAGCAGAGGAAGACCAAGAACAAAGCTCACTGATAATCTTAGCAAGATCACAAGACGTTCAACTTTGGATCTTATCAGAATGACCGAAAGCAAAGAGAACTGGAAAGCCATGGTTATCGATGTCTGCGCGAACAGACCTGATACCTGAAGAAGAAGAAGAAGATATTTAAACAGGTTTTTCTACATCAGTATAAAATATTTAACATTTAAATATAAACCTACTGTTATCAACGAGAGATCTGTATTAAAAGAAAATTGAACAAAATGAAAAACGGGTGGAATAAGATTATTGAAGAACGAAAAACAGTCTATTTGAATTAGAAAATAAAACAATTTGGCACGAGATTAAACTTACGAATAGGACTTAAATTTTACGTCTAAAACCACAGACTGAAGGATATGTACGTCTAAAAATAACGAAAGGTTATAAAAAACTTAAAACAATAGAACAGACATACAAATCCCATTTGGGTACAGTACATTAGATATAAAAAATCAAGAATAGATTCTAAGTTCACATCCTAGTTCATGTTGACCAAAAATACTAATCAAAATAAAAAATACCTAAAATATTTCTGAAGATAACACTTTCTGATTGAAAGCGGAAGCACCAACAAAGTGGAACAACTTGCGACCAGCTTCCCTAAAAACTTTTGGTAACCTAAGTAAAGAGTGATTTCGTGTTTCGTATCTGTGAGATAACCTCGTACCCATCAATATTACCATTTCCTCTTCTCAAATTTCATTGGACAAAATGTTTATCAAAAACTGAAAAAATTACTGTGCCTCAGTAAAAAGAAAAATTAATACTGAAATAAGTGAAAGTGAAATGATTTAATGACCATCACAGAAACAACATCAGACACAGTAAAAGACTTCTGTATACATCACCACCAAATTCACCATCAAAAATTGAAAACCAGCAGTGACTTGTCACTAAAAATAAGCAAAGATAACCTTCAAAATGTCACATGCAGCTTGTTTCTTTAAAAAACCCGATGGTAACCAAATGTTTCCTCCATCGCTTGACCAATCCTCCCCAAAGCTTCATTCATCAATCTTTTAATCACAACCAAATGGTGAAAACAAGTCAAGTCATTCATGTGTCAATAAAACAACAAGTAATGAATGATAAAAAATATTTAAAACATCAACCAGAAAGCAAGTGAAAGACTGATTGGCTACATTTCTCCTTCCCTCTCCCCAAATCTCAAGAAGGAAAATTACAAAACCAGTATGAGTTTAAGCCATCAAGACAATAAAACAATAAAAGTGAACACAACCTTCAATGTCACTGTACAGAATGCTTCTTTCACAGTTAACACACCAGAAAATGAACAGTGTTTCCTAAGGGGAAAAACTTTCTTTTGGGGGTGTCAAGGGTTTACGGAAGCCCTGGAACCCCCAGATCTGGTCCTGAATAGCGGGGGAGGACACAAGTCGAGAAAGGCAGACAGCAGATCCCTGGTTTGCTGGCTTTTTTTCGCCCCTCTTGCGCAACTGCAACAACAAGAACTGAAATCCTAACGTGGAGACTGGACAATACATTTCCCCGCGAATTCAGTTTTGAAGACACGTAGACATAATGGCTTCATTGTTGATTGGAAGTGTGTGAGCTGTAATATAGAACTCTTTGTGACTTTGTTCGCATTGGTAAAATCTCTAATTTATCATGGGTGCTGGAAGCTCAACAGAAGTTCCTGGTGGTGGTTCAGAAGGTTACCATGTTCTTAGGGTAAGAGTAGGATTATATTTTATCTGTTAATTTTTGTTGGAATTCTTACGTTTTCAAAGGAGAGTTACAATCTGTAAGGCAACTAACTTTATTTTAGGTCTTGTAGATTTAGCCGTTACCTACAGTTTCCCATTGGAACAGTATTATGATTGTTTAAGAAATTTTTCTATTTATTTTTTGTACTTCAATAAATATTCTGTGTACATGAAAAGTGATGACTTGATCACAATGCACTTGAAAACCCTGCACTTTAACCTGAAGGCCTATTTCAGCAATGGTCATCATTGAATTTCAGACTAGTTTGAATCCGATTAAGATAAAGTGTTTAACTGAAGGCAAAAAAGAGCGTGGTATAGCATAGGTAGCATACATCACTTAACCATGTACAGTTGGCAAGACATTTATGTAAAGAAAGGTGAAATAAAAGCCTGGTCCTCATGTTGAGTTTTTAGTCAAACGTGTTGATTGTCTTAAAGAAATATTCTCGTTACATAGATCAATTTTTGATCTGGTATGCCTAGATAATAGCGGTTTTTATTCATTTCAGCGTAACAAACGAGAGAAATGTATATCATCTTACTGTAATGTTGGTTGAGTCAGGTGTATTGAAGACCCAAACAATCTCACTATAAAAACTACTTAAACGTTACTATCGATTTGCAATGAAAGAATCAAACTGCACTGGGTATTATACAAATGTGCTCACCTATATGGGAACAGGATTGTTAATTATTAAGACGAAAATTATTAAGAGAAAACGAAAGTTTGTTATGTGTTAGGTGTAATTTGAACTTTAGGTTACTGTAGACTTGTTTTTTTATTTCGTGACCAATTGTATTAATTCTCTATCGTTGTATCGAGTACTCTAGGCGCATCATCTTACTTTTATCACCGTAATATATAAAAGTACAGTCATCGAGGGTCAATCATTCACATGAAAAGTGCTTGATGAAAATGAGCCCATAGCTAGTTATATTTTTAAACAAAAAAAACTAGTATGTCGGTTTAAAATTTAAAAAACATGCAACACAACTGCAGTATATACACATAGTATATACTATATATACATATTTTTACTATGTATACCATATGTATACTATATACATGCTACATATGAGGTATATATATATATACTGTGGTTTAAGGGTAATGTAAGATGTGTTATGTGGAAAATTAATATTGTTATGTGGAATGTGCATTATGAATGGCCTTGTTTGTTTAAAGCTTATCAGGCTTATTTTAAAAACTTTGAGAGGTCAATCATTCTGCAAGTCTTGTCAGTGGAGGATATGTTGACCATCTGTAATTACTTTATTCAAAACAATTTACCTACTTATTTATACAATCCTTGAAGCTATGTTCAGAATGTTTTGCCAATTTCTTGTGTTCATGTTTTGAAACTACTACTAAGCCTTAAATTGGTTATTGCCAGCTTTATGTTACTTTGTCATGTTTTATGCTCACTATCTAACACGTAGACTGTAGTTATGCTCTCCCTCTACCTATAGATTCTATGCTTTAGGGGGGACCTTTAGTCTAAGTTTTTGTATTTATTGACTTCAATCCTCATTTTCTTGTAACTTTATTTTAGCCCATTAAAACAGTTATCCCTATGCTTAGAAGTAAATATTTTTTCTACTGTGTTACCTATGTATCTGGATCTATTGTTGAAACTTGTTTCTGCATATTATTATTAATAGTATTATATTATTATTACTATTATTATTCTTATTAACATTGTTATTACTATTATAATTAAAACACCAGAGATAAAACAACTTAGATTGTAATTGTTTTTTTCATATCAAACTCTAAATAACTGTTACTACTGTCAGAATTTGCATTTGCCTCTAAAAAGAGCCAAGAAACTGATAAGCAATTAGTAGTGGTGATTGGTCCAGATTAAAAGAAGAAACCTGTTGTGATCTTTTTGCACTTTTATGATGATAACATAAGATTTATATGACCATTCTGTATGTACATTCGAGTTGTTTTCTGTTAACTGGTTGACAAAAGTGTGTACAAATGAAGAATTAACAGTAATGATAAATAATATCAATACAGAACAACAGTTAAAGTTTTCTTGTGTACATATAGATTTTTAGCTAGGATAATATCAAGATAATAGGATGCAGCTAAAAACCTCCAAGAATAAGAAAGCTCTTTGCTTAAAAAACATGGAAAAGTTGTGGAACACTTGTCTGAAGTAAAACATAGCTGCATTACCAAAAGTTGCCAATTTTCTGGGATCTGATAAGTATGAATTATTTGAAGTTAAAGTAAACAAAAATTACCTCTTATAAAATACCATTAAAGAGTAGGATTTACCTTTAGAGATTTATTGATATTTTAAAGGATAAATTGGAAGGCTAGTTTACTTATGTAGTTGTTTTAGCAAGAATATATTGTTATTTTGTCATAATTCATGTAGTGTTTAAATTATTTTTTGGGGGGTTTTAACATCATTTTTCCCCAGTAACTGGGGCTCAGACAGTGCTCTTTACATAAACTTGGATTTGGCAGTGAGGAATTTAAATTATCCAATGAAAATATGCACACAGTACATTATAAGGTTTGAGTTATAAAACATTAAGATTTCAAGTATAATTATGAGGAGTTTTATGAAGCAAAACTCTAGAAGAATTCAAAAAGCAAAGTAGTGAAAGATCTAATACTAAAAATAAAATAAAGAAAAGTTTGAGTTATCTAGTGTTTGAGGTAGGTGTAAGTTACTGTATATATGTGTGCATGTGTGAAATTAATTCTAGTAGAGAACTTGATTATCACTATTTATTTTTATTTGTTTTGGTTACAACCTTTTTTTCTAGCACTTACAGGAACCAAGGTGCTGAAGTGGTGTAAAAAGTGAGTAGTGATGAGCAGTACAAAAAAGACAATTTAATGGACACAGTACATTTTGTTTTGAAAAACAGGGGGAATATCAACTGGAGACAGGTAGCTCTGGATGTGTAAAAGTTAGAGGGAGAACTTTTTGTGCACTTGGCCTGCAGTTGAATATAAACCTACAAAATGTAAAGAAATATAAATATAACTGCAATTTGTATTACATTTTAAGATATATATATATTTTTTTTAAAGGAGAATTTTTATTTTTTCCCACATTCAAGGTACAAGAGGGATCACCTGGTTACAAGGCAGGTCTTGAACCCTTTTTTGACTTCATAGTTAGTGTGGAGGATAAAAGATTGGTAAGCTTATTAATGGAGTTTTGCTTCCATCTTAATTTTGGATACATTTAGTTTCCACATTAATTTTCCTTTTGAAAGTACAAATCCACTGATTTTAAGTACAATTAAAGGCTTAGTTTTCACTGGGTGCCAAAGCCAAAACAGTTGCATATCACAAAGTTCACCTAGTTTTTACTACCTTTTTAAAGACCATATACCTACACATACACATATATATACATATATATATATATATATGTATATATATGCTACTGCTACTTTATTGTCCATGGCTTTTTTTACATTTTGATACAGTGCCTTTTTCTCCACTCTTTTCTCCCTCTATCTGGGCTTCTTGGCTTGGTTTGTACACATCTGAGCATATTTTTTTTTTGATAGTGAGATATTTTTTTGCCAGTTGCCTTTTATGATAACTTTTATGATATCTTTTTATGTAGCTTTTGTGGCATAAAAAGCAAGAATTAGTTGACTAAAAGCTATGGATTTATATATATATATATATATATATATATATATATATATATATATATATACAAGTATATACCAGTGAGTGACAAGGCACAAAGCTTAACTTTGATGTATTGGATGCCTAAAATGCACAATAGTCTCATCAAATGTAGGTTCATAATAGCTTCCAAACAATGTTCAACTAAGACAATCGCCAAAGCTGTAACAAATATCTCCTACACAAATTTCAACCAGACACCAGACAGAAAACTTATTTTTTGAAATAGAAAACACAGTTATGTGCCAAATCATGGATATTCTGATGGAAATATATCCTGCCACATTTTGGGCAAATTTATTCCTATATTGATGGACAAATTAAATCAAACAGGGTTAATTTGAGGCACTTTTACCCAACCATGAGATTTATTAATGACTTGTGTACCATTAACCATAGCAGTCAATTTGGCCTATGCTATAAAGATGACAGTCTCTTGTTGGTCACTGGACACCCAAGTCTCAGAAATTTCCTTAGGCTTGAGCATTTTCCTTTGCCATGCTACATCCACTTGTTGCCCTGGGCCCTCAACTACATTCATACTTATAAAGTTTTCTTTTAAGGAATTGCTATCAGTGCACAATTCAATTCCAGGCAATTTATTCAAGTTGAATACGTCTTTGACCATTAAAGCAACAAGGTGGCCATAATCTGCTCCATCTGCAATGCCAAATATTTCTGAACCTGGAGATGATTTAGTAACTCTATCCAATTTATTGGATTCCCACAAGATTGGTGCAACATGGCCATTGCCATAGGGAAATGTATTGCGAGCTTGTGATTCTCCATTAGATAATGAGTTATGCGAACCATCTCCATACATAACAACTTGAATTTCTTCTGGTTTCCCCAGACCATAATTCTGAAAGGATTTAACTTCAGCTTTTGTGTTGCCTTGTTTCCTTACACAAGACTTTACTGTACATGTTTACCGTAATTGCCCAGGACACAACCCTGGTAGGCAATACCTGAATGGATATAAGACACTTTCCACAGCATTTGGCCACAAACAGGACAGGGTATTTTTCATTCATCATCTGTCAGTGAACTATGTACAACTGCTTTTCTCTCAGTAGTAATAGGAATCTCCTGTAAACTCTCAACATATTGGCACTGATCTGCATACACTTTATTGTTATTTTGCCCAATATTCAAGCCAACATACCTAAATGACCCATTTGTTTGCTTGAANGACAAATTAAATCAAACAGGGTTAATTTGAGGCACTTTTACCCAACCATGAGATTTATTAATGACTTGTGTACCATTAACCATAGCAGTCAATTTGGCCTATGCTATAAAGATGACAGTCTCTTGTTGGTCACTGGACACACAAGTCTCAGAAATTGCCTTAGGCTTGAGCATTTCCTTTGCCATGCTACATCCACTTGTTGCCCTGGGCCCTCAACTACATTCATACTTATAAAGTTTTCTTTTAAGGAATTGCTATCAGTGCACAATTCAATTCCAGGCAATTTATTCAAGTTGAATACGTCTTTGACCATTAAAGCAACAAGGTGGCCATAATCTGCTCCATCTGCAATGCCAAATATTTCTGAACCTGGAGATGATTTAGTAACTCTATCCAATTTATTGGATTCCCACAAGATTGGTGCAACATGGCCATTGCCATAGGGAAATGTATTGCGAGCTTGTGATTCTCCATTAGATAATGAGTTATGCGAACCATCTCCATACATAACAACTTGAATTTCTTCTGGTTTCCCCAGACCATAATTCTGAAAGGATTTAACTTCATCTTTTGTGTTGCCTTGTTTCCTTACACAAGACTTTACTGTTCCTTACACAAGACTTTACTGTACATGTTTACCGTAATTGCCCAGGACACAACCCTGGTAGGCAATACCTGAATGGATATAAGACACTTTCCACAGCATTTGGCCACAAACAGGACAGGGTATTTTTCATTCATCATCTGTCAGTGAACTATGTACAACTGCTTTTCTCTCAGTAGTAATAGGAATCTCCTGTAAACTCTCAACATATTGGCACTGATCTGCATACACTTTATTGTTATTTTGCCCAATATTCAAGCCAACATACCTAAATGACCCATTTGTTTGCTTTAAACTCACTCAGTGTATCAGCCATAGCACCATCATGCCAACCAGTTGTACCACAGAATGTGAGATAATTAACATGTGCAACTATTATGCCCACCAACTTTCCATTTTTGTGCCAGGTGAACAAAGACTGATCATATAAACTAACTTTGGCATCTAGACTGATCAATTTCTGTGAAATTCAATTATACCATTCACTTTGGGCATCATTTAAGCCATAAATACATTTATTTAATTTCCATATTGCCCTCTCTTGATGCATCACACTTCAGGCATCTTCCACTGCCTTCATTGTGGTCTCATATAATACTGCATTTTCAATTTCAACAGTTCCATTACTGTATGGAGCTTGACTTGGTGTTGTTTTTGTCTTAATGTCAAATTAACTGTGCATTTCTCACATAACCTCACTTGTTAACTCTCCACCACAACTCCACCACTTTGGAAACACTTTGATGCACCAAAATATGACAACCAAATCTGAAAAATCTTCTTAATGATTTCATTTGTTTGCATTCTGTCAACCACATCAGCTGCAGTATAGTGTGTAGCCTCATCCACAACATGTAAAATTGACTGCTTTCCCTCCAGCAATGCTTTCAAGTCCATGAACACACATTCATTAAACCTAGTTACTTTTGGAAATGACACAATTGAATGTGGCTTATGGTGTTTATATCTTAAACAGAAGGTGTAATTATCACAAACAGTGGAACCAGCTGAAAGAAAATCTTTATTGATACACCCTCTACTTTTCAGCAAATGAATAAGACTTATTTTACAAGCACAAGAAAACTGGCAATGAAGCTTGTTAGTCTTACTTTTCATCTTTGGAAGCACATACAAGTCTTTTGAGATGAAGTACCACATGACAACGTTCATTTGTCCATTGGTACACTTGAAGAGAATAATTCTCAGCTGAGTTGAAATCTAACTGATGCATACCTTTATTAACAATAAGTGTGTGATGTTTTGTATCCAAAATCATGCCAGACACATAGGCTGACCATGAAGAGGTGGTATGTTGTTTGCTACCACATCTACCTGTACATTGACATGCTTGCCACAGATAAACAAAGGAAGTGTGAGTTCTTTATTGCTCTTACACTCTTTCCCATCACCAAATATGAAACTGAAGAACTTGCCTTTATACTTTTCTCCACTCTTTCCTTCTGATATCTGCTTAGTGTTGCAAAAGCTCTTTCCCATCACCAAATATGAAAACTGAATAACTTGCCTTTATACTTTTCTCAACTCTTTCCTTCTGATCTCTGTTTAGTGTTGCAAAAACTCTTTCCCATCACCAAATATGAAAACTGAAGAACTTGCCTTTATACTTTTCTCCACTCTTTCCTTCTGATCTCTGCTTAGTGCTGCAAAAACTCTTCAATCCAAACTTGACCAACAACAGATTTTCTACAGGCAGTACCCATAATACCTCTCCCAAATATATCCAGCAGATTTCTGTCTTGTTCCATACTGCCATCACCAGCGACTAATGTCAAGTGAACCATTATATTCACATTTTCAACCTTCCAGTGAGGAGAATCAGACAGAAAATGTTTTATGCCCTCACATTCATGATGGTTCCATCAACTGCAACAGGATTTTGAACACTTGACTGGCCATGCCCCCTCCAATTAAATTAACCATGAAACTGCCCTATTGCACCTTCAAATCCTTGTCAACCTCTGGTTGACTTTGTATATAAGCAGTTCTCCTGCTTGACAAGTAATATCCAAGTGCTCATTTCAGATTCATCACTTCCAAACTCCCCAAAGCCTTCTGAAACTTATCTTACACATCTTCAAAACTCAACTTTGCTGTTGCTCTCACTGAGTGCTCATGATCCAGTGACAAGTTAGCAGAAACTAGAAGAAAATATGCAAGGACACCATCCTCAAATAGCAGATAAAAAAATATTCCAAATGGCATCTACACAAGATAATTCATAGCCATATCGAAGATTTTAGGAAGTTTGGTCTACCTTTAAAAGAGTTGGTTGACTTGGTTTTCACCCAATAAATACAATTTCAAACAATATTTTATTAGGCAACTCTAAAAACATTAACCATACACAACATATTAAATAACTTATCTTATCATATTACATAACATTAAATAACTTAACTTATCATAACACATCATTCTCCATTAGCATCCTTTAATAAGCTTTCTCTTACCTTTATATGACTAAAACCTTTCCAAAATTTCACATGTTTTTCATGTAGCTGTCTACTTTTTATCCAAATGGCTTAACCTCTTCAGCTTTTTCAAGGGTTTTTTTCATGGGTGAGGAATTAACAGTGACTGGTGGCCATATGGCACCAGGGCCTGTTCACTCTAGGATCTGCACCAGGGCCCAGTACTGCAGGACAGTACTTCACTGATGGGTAGGGGTTTCAATACATATCTTTTGGTTTTTGTCAACACAAATGGGTGTTTAACTGGTTCTCTCCACTACATGTTGGTTTCTAGCTCCTACATTCTTACTCTCGCTTACCTGCTACCTCATTTGTTTTGATGATCTCTCTCCTAAAGTCTCCCCCACTATGTTTGTACTTGATGTTTCTCTGGGTTATATGTAGGTGGTGTTATCTTTATGTAGAACATAGGCCATGTTGATATAGAAAAAATTGTTGCAACTAAATGTTCCTTGGAATGCATCATTGGAAGAGGTACTAACCATCTGTCTTCCTTTAAGCAAAGATCTTAAATGCTACTTAAACTATATATATATATATATATAATTTTTTTTTGTTTGTGCATGNAACTACATGTTGGTTCCTAGCTCCTACTTTCTTACTCTCGCTTACCTGCTACCTCATTTGTTTTGATGATCTCTCTCCTAAAGTCTCCCCCACTATGTTTGTACTTGATGTTTCTCTGGGTTATATGTAGGTGGTGTTATCTTTATGTAGAACATAGGCCATGTTGATATAGAAAAAATTGTTGCAACTAAATGTTCCTTGGAATGCATCATTGGAAGAGGTACTAACCATCTGTCTTCCTTTAAGCAAAGATCTTAAATGCTACTTAAACTATATATATATATATATATAATTTTTTTTTGTTTGTGCATGTTGGAAGAAAACTACAGCAAAATGAAGAGGTACTTACATTCATACTAGTTAAATAGGAAAACGAGCTTTGACTTTATATTGAATTGAATCAAGTTCATAATTACAAAAGGAACACCTAGAGTAAGGACCCTACAACCTTTGTATTGTAGGGAGGAAATGTTAGCATAGAATCCATATGTGCCTTTATAACCTTTACAAAAATATTATGCATATATCCAGAATATGTTATTGCCCACCCTGTAATAATGACAGTAGGAACTGATATGTTACCGCAAACAACCACAAATAATACCTATAGAAGAACCTCCAATAGTCCTTTGTGTAAGTTACTCCAGAGAAGAAACACATTAAGCAAAATTGGACACAACACATGATTTTGAATATGGGATTCAAACTAACACATAAATGTGCTGACTTGGGCTGTAACACAGCCTTTTAAATTTCCACTTGGGTAAGTGTTTTAGTCATCAGAAAAAATTCAAATTTTGTCAAAAAATTAATTGATAAAAACAAAAAGAGATTTTTGATGTGTACATTGAATTTTTAAGAAAAAAAGTATAATCAATTGACATGATAATTGTACTTTGATTCCTGTAGTTTTCAAAAAAATTGCCTGGAAGAACTTTATTTCTATGGTACACATATTGATGCAAAAAAAATTTTGATAGGAATTTCATTTGACATTTTTATGGGAATTTGAATTTGAAACTGCCACAGAAATACATAAAATTACTGAATTCTCATAAAAGTCAGAAAGAGTAAACCTACTACAATACAGTTTAATAATTTTTCTGTTTTAACTTTTTTTTAGGATCAAGACAATGATACTCTGAAAGAAGTGTTAAAAAACAGTGCTGAAAAACCAGTTAAAATGATGGTATATAGTAGCAAGACAAGGAAAGTAAGAGGTAAAAAGTACTTTCAGTGGTCCCTATTTATCCCATAGTTTTTTAAATGCTTTCCTAGATAGTTGTTTATAGCATAAGCCTTAAAACACTAAGCTGGTATCTAGTAATATGTAGTTTTTTGGTATTAAAGGGAGATAAGGAACAGATTAAAAGTGGATTACAATAAACTAGAATAATGACTTGATAAAAACAATGATAATTATAAACTTGATACCATCTTTTGCAAATAGATACCTTGATTGAACAGCTTTTACCCTTTCCACACTATATCCAATTCGTCATCATCATGATTGTCTTCATTTTATACCAATTCCCTCACAGGTTGGGACATCCTGTGATTCTCCTCCTTCTATCTCCATCACATATCAGTTCCCCCTGATCTCCTAGCCTTTGATGTCATCCTTCACATACTTTTGGTATGTTTTCATTGGCCTTCCTCGTGGTCTTCTACCATCTACCTCCAGCCCCATTCCTCTTCTTAGGACGATTCTCTCTTTTCTCAACATGCCCTTACCAGCATAGCCTCTTTCTTCTCACTGTTTCAAGCAGACTTACCACTCCACATCTTCACTTCACCTCATTGCTGGGAATTTGATCCTACCATCTAATCTTTGCCATATATCTTAGCTATCCCAACTGAATGGGCACAAATATAGCAAACCTAGTTTTTCTAATACTTCCTTGTGCAGACATAGTGTTCGTTTCACACCATTGCTAAATAGTAACTTTTACCCTGGTCATAGAAGTTTTTGTCTGGTAAGTAGTACATCCTTTCAAATCATGACATGTAAATACATTACTTGGTTAAAGACCAACACTAAATGAATTAAAGATTAGGTGTGTATAAGTTGAAAAAAGAAATTAAAGTGTTGGCATTTGTTTAAAATTACAACTACCAAGTTTTCTATGTTTCTTAAGCTGTTCGTATTTGAGACCCGAACCATACATGTTTGTCAAAATGTCTTTTCTTTATTCTACCTTGTGTCT
The DNA here is from genome assembly GCA_003991215.1 of Morbakka virulenta. Lineage (NCBI taxonomy): Eukaryota > Metazoa > Cnidaria > Cubozoa > Carybdeida > Carukiidae > Morbakka > Morbakka virulenta. The sequence continues at coordinate 482,871 of RDPX01000095.1, read as the reverse complement.
TACGTGTATGTCTAAAGAAATTTTTGTATTTTGAATTAAATGAAAGGAGTACTGTTTGGAAAAAAATGTTTAAACACAACACTAATGGCCCCCAATTGCTGCTCTTGATTCTGTATTATTAATTGGGATTTTTGTATGTGTTTTTTTTTGTTGTTGTTTGTTTCTTTAGGTTTGCTATTAGCAAGCCCAAAGCTACTTAAGTGCTTCCTATTGGATTTCTTAATTTTTATGGTTGTTTCTAATTGGTTCAAATTCATATATATATATACCAATATTAAAGTAATTATTAGCTATCAACAGTGCTCAATGATATAAGAATATTAGAGCTATCATATGGTGAATGACAAAAATAATCAACAAAACTCAGTTTAGAACTGTCAGTTTCATGTTTTCACAATTGTCAGCTAAACACTATATATGTGTATGTATATATAGCTTATACATCGTTCTCTGCACCCTTCCCTTTATTTGCTCTTTCCCAACAACTTGTATATGTACAATGTGAACAGTTTTCCACTTCATTGGTGAAAAAGCTCAGTTCAATACTTTCAACATCATGGTCTGTTTCAGTTTGAAGGTAAATGATGGTTGGGTACTTGTAAAATGAAGGGGCATTCCACTGATCTTTTTGTATTGCACAATTGGCAACTTTATTCTTCCAATGTTGTCATTCCCATATTACAATGTAGGCTATGAAGAAATACCCATTCCTGTAAAGAAAGTTAAATCAAATTTTTATTTTCCTGTGGCTAATAACGGTTTAAAGTGATAATGATCTTAAGGCCAGAGCTTTTAGAGGCTTGTGTATCCTACCTGTGAGTATTGACCTGTTCAGGAGGTCTGAAGATGTAAAAGCTATATTTGTAGCATAATGCAGCAACTAAAATTAATTTTGGAGGTAGGAAGTGCTATTAACATATTAGTTATTCTTTTTCATTTGTTTTCGTGTTTGATGTTTATATTAAGTAATTAATAATTAAATGAAAGTAACATATTCATGACATTTTTACAGGAGTCTTTTTGAGCTCATAATTTTTATGGTATTGTGTCAAACTTTAAAAATATATGCTTTTTGTTACAGTCAGTATTTTTGACCATGCGGTTATTTCAGAGGTATAGGCTTTGTGCAACGAAAGTCTTGTGTAACAAAGGTAACCTCTAGCGCAATCTATACTTTCATTTTGCCTTACAGCAAAATAAAAATTTAGGTGTTTTAGATGTTCCTTGAATATGCCAGAATCATAAACAGTGTTCCATCTTGTTAAGTCTGCAAAACACTTTTATGCCTAAGGCTTTATTCCAATTATTTTCCATTTTATCCTTTTCTGTATTATAGAAGTAAGCATTACTCCAAGTAACCTTTGGGGAGGTCAAGGATTACTGGGTGAGTCCTTTGAAACTCTTACTTTCTCTCTTTGATGTTCAGCAGTTGTCTATACTACAGCACAGTCAATATATATTTATTGTATCTTGGGTCTGCCTATTTTTATTACGACCGGTATTTAGAGATGCATCTGTCATCATTAAGATATTGTACTGATTGAATATTAGTTATTGTACTAAATGGATATCTCAGTACAATATAACTTTTAAAAGCTCCAACATAATTTTGTAGTTTACCGGAAGTTTTGATCACTTTCACTGTTAAAGGATGAGAGAAATACCTTGAAATTTGTCAGGATTGAACCATAAGAAACTAAGTTGTTGTACGATCCTTTTGACTGCCAAAAATAACATATTTTATTAGAGTTGAGTTGTTAAAAGCTATCTTATGTAGATTTTTTGTTCTTTTTGATATTATTTTTATTTACGAAACAGTAACTCAGCATACTTACAAAAAAATATAGTAATAAGGAAAAATTGTCTTTTTACCCTGAATTTTCCCAAAATGGAGAGTATTTCTTAATCGATGACAATTTCAACCAGGTAAATAGCTTCTGATTTTCCAGCAATTCAAAATATTCCCATTTGCCGCCCCTGTTTTAATGGTCACCTTATCTGTCACGTTTGAAGTCTGGTAAAATCAACTTCATTGAGAATCAAAATTCCTTCTTTTTCGTTTCTTTCGAAGGCCCTTCCTCTTTCAGGCAACTGCTTTGCATCCTGGAACTGACCACATACTTGCAAAATGATTTCCACAGTGTCTCCACTTATTTGCATATAAGACACCTATTTCAGTTTGATGCCTTCTTTCTCATTATTTTTCTGCCTTTTATATATTTTTTCATCCTTTTTCATTTGTTAATAAACTTTAAAGGTCTTTTTTTGTGCACATAGGCAGGTGTAGAGGGGTATTCATGGGATATGAACCTCTTTTGTTCCCCAATAAATAATAACTAATAGGCCTGGTCAATGGATGTACCCGTATGATGCTAATTTTTCTCAAAATTTTTTTTGGAGAATGCCACTGGAGCACCAAAGAACGTACAGGCATTTGCAATTAGTGATATTGCCACGCATCTTGATAATTGGGCCCCATCATTTCTGAAATCCTGCATCCGCCCCAGATAAATGTCAAGTTTGAAAGTACTTTGTTAACCTTACTAATATTAGGAGCGTTTTTTGATTATCTTTAACGTTTGGGAAAACACAGTGTTCGTAGCTATCCCATATTCGGCATTTTTTCCCATTTAAACCCATTTGAGTGACAAATTAAACCAATAATTGTCTTAAAAGCTCTCTATGAAATGGTATCGCTTTAATAGCTTCCTGTGATTATGACATTTTGCATAACTCTCTCTGCTAATAAAGCTTTTCTTCTTTCTTGCGATATGTTACATATCAATTTTTTTAAATCCTTGTAAAGTTGGGTTATTTTGATCATACATTTTATTCAAGGCCAGTGAACAACTGACATACAGTGATGTAGCTCTTTAAAACAATTTCAGTTGGTTTTTGTAATATCCTCCAAAATATGCAATGATGTTCATTGATGCGCTTCTGTTTTCTCATACTCCTTACTTCAGTCATTTAAAGTGGCATTAAATGAAATGATGTTCACATCAAATAACAATTCATCTATGGCTTCAAAGTAATGCAGCCATGACTTTTTGTACATTTTAGTTTTCCAGCGGGTTTCGGATGCTGATGAGAAAAAAAAAGTGTTGGTGGGGAAATGATGTGGGTGATCGCAGTTTTTCGTTATTATGGGTTATTCAAAATGTGCAGTCACAGGGATACGCTCTGTTTCCTTTTCAGCCAATAATCGTTAAAATAATCATCAGTGACGCATGACCAGTGAACAATGCCAATTGAATATGTGTAAGGAAAGCATTTGACATTCCCACGAACAACAATTTACTGGATGAAACTTGGGGTTTTACCTTAACCCAAATTCTCCCAATGTCTACAAAAGTAGACTTCTAATCCAATGCTTGTTTTATAGACACATGGAGCATATTTGGCATTAAATTATGTCCGTCGTTATTTTAGGATAGATGATAGGCAAGACGAGCTATAAACTGATATTTAGTTTGGCACTATGTGTCAATATAAGATATAAGAAGTGTGCCAATTTTCAAAAAAATCTCAACTGCCAACCACGTTCTGAACTTTGCTGTGTTGGCGAGGTAGCTGGCAGTAAAGACGGTTTTAAAGTTTGTATTTATANTAAGAAAGTGTGTTGTCTGCCGGCCAAGTTGCCGAAATAGGTGTGATCAGTGCAAGAAAGGCATGCATGTCAAGCTTTTCTTTCAGCCCTATCATGAAAAATGAATTATGCAAAAACAGCTGAATTGACTTCTAGACTGTCTCATTTTATGATTGTAGCATTTTAATTAGCTTGAAAAGATGCAAAGATCATCAATGTCAAACATAATGAGTTGTTTTCAATTGCGTTTTCACACTTGCTTTTTCTAACAGATCCTACCAATGTCTACAAAAGTAGACATAGCTAAAAGACACCTTTCCCATCAAAGGATTGCAATCAAACTTTTTACACATCTATTCTAGCCTAAGGTGGATATTTACACCAATTTTGGTAATAAAAGAAGTTAGGGGGACATGGTTGGGAGAATATTGGTTAATTTGTTGATAACTTCCATGCCAAATGAAAAGCAAAAATTTTCTTTGAAGAAGATGTAGATGCTGGATCATTATCCTCAGATTGATGTATTCTTGTAGGCTGAATTTGCTTTTTAAACGCCGGTCTGTAAACAATCACCAGCACCACCCAAACAACAAAAATAGTTAACTTTTGGAACCTTATTCAAGCTTTTAACTTGGCCTTGCGTTTTTGCGGTGCATGATAAGTATTTTCTTTCTGTATCTCAGTCTCAACTTGTACCCATTCTACTTGTGTGTAATCAGTGTATTGATAAAATGCAAATGTCAGCATTCTCCTGCAATAATAACTCCATATCCACAAAGCTCACTGCAGAATTTACTAAGCGTGATACGACACTTGACACTATGCAGTAACTGATGTAACATTCCATCTTCGCAAACAAATACCAGGTTTCCATCCATTTTTGACTCGACATAGACGATAACCCAACAGCTGATTACCAGCTATTTTGCAAGTCATATTCGTTGTTGTTTTTTGTCCAAGGGACCACTTGGAGCTAGGCAACACTGAACCAACCTTAATCAATTTTTTTGTGAAGGCTCTCAACAAAATGTGTCTGGGAAATTTTGCTTTGCAAGTTTGACTTTAGAAGGGTAAGACCACAAAGCTCTAAGTATGAAGAAAAGGGATGTGTAATCGCGGTGAGATTTTTAAGTGTATCGAAGTTGATAGGCGATAGAGTGATCAGCTTTTCCCTTTGGTCCTTAAGTACCATATTATTTGAAAAGGGGCAATGTGGAATCTCATTTGGTAGACTTCATCGCTATGGTCAAGAAACTTCAAATGTTACACAGATTGAAATGTTTGAGCCCCATTACATGTGTTTTACTTAGAGTTAAATAGTTGATTAATTAATACAAATATAGCAGTATTTGTGTAAGTATTTTTACGTTGCCATCTCCCACAGGTGTTAGCATACGATTTTGTTCATTCGAGGGAGCAAATGAGAATGTGTGGCACATTTTGGTAAGTTATTTTTTCACCATTGTTCTCTCTATATGTTTTGTACTTTACAAAGCAATCTAATTGAACATTTTCAGGGAATCAAAATCAATAACAGCAGCGGCATCAGGCCAAGATAGTTGCAACTTAGTAGTATGTATATTATCACAAAGGTAGTGGTCATTTTTGTATCCTCGTTCGAAAATAAAAACAACTTAAGATTGTTTTGTTGAAGGGCATAATGGCTAGAGTTATGCGAAGCATAAAACCAAACAACTTTATATGCCTGCAAATGGAAAACAGAAAAACTGGTTAAACCTAAGATAAGAGCGGGTCATAGACTTTTTGAAATTAGGTCATATAATGAAAGGGAAAACCAATTACATTCATAGGAATATTTGTTACAATTAGAGACAACAAATTCTGGAGAATGATGTTGATATAAATGATAAACCCAAAATGCAACAAACTGAGCTGGTACCAGCGAAAAAAACTGATCAGAACCCTTTCCATGATAATACCTATAAAACAGACTAAAACTGGCCACATTTCTTCGACGAGATAAAGGTTAAAGAGTAGCAGGAACATTTGCATCTACCAAATTACACCCACGTCTCTTACCTCAACGAAGAACATTAACATGAGATAAATACCTGTACAGAGGTAGCAATAGTACTCTATGCATGATTTAAAGAGATACAAAATACAAACAATGTGGCAACCTTTCTGGGAGAAGACCAGTCAATAGATTAAATTTAAGAACATCAAGAAAGATCTGGAGAAAGTGACCAAATAGGCATCCTCAGTGATAAGCATTCCTCAAGAGGAGGAGGAACCTTACTAGGGTTAACCTCAGAACAATTCTCCAGAAATATTGGAGGTAGATAAAGATTCAGCTTTCTATTAAACAACATCAGTTGTGGAGTGTTTACTGTATTGAAAGAAACTAGCCATTTCCTTTCCTATTCATTGACAGCCTGAAAGTGGGACATAAGTCTTCTGTACGTTTAACGTGTTCCTGCTGAGTTGCCTTGTGGCCATTGCCAGGGTAGTGTAGATATTATTACTACCGTAAATGTTGATGTAGTGAAGCAAGTTACAATAAAGGTGAGTCGCTTAAAGAAGGAAGAAAGTTTGACCAAGAAAAGAACCCTGAGAAACGTCAACATTTATGTAGTACTCATCAGGTGTAATCCCTTCCAACGTGGCACGTATTTAACAATATGATAGAAAGGGCGGAATGATTCACAGTTGTATTTGAAACAGTTGCCTTTAATTGTACAGTGCCAACAGCATGATCACTGGATAGAAAAGGAGGTAAAGGCTTGACAGAAGTTACTTACAACTTGGTTCTTGCTCATAGTCTTGCACTGCATGTTGATCTTCCCACAGATTTCCTTATTCAGACTCAGGAAAATCTTTCCTTCAAGATGTCTTTTTAATCTGTGTTCTTGTCCACTGTATGTTTCAACTTTACTGAAGATGCCAAAGGCAGACACATTAGTAGTGTGATGCTTGTTTCTAGCCTTATTTCTTGGGCCAGATACTGTCACACTAACTGAGCAAGAATCAGAAGGGGATTTATACAAGAAAAATAGGTAATAAGTGGCCTAAAGAAGAGAAATTAAAGCTCTTAAAAGGCTTATCCTTAGATTCAAATTTTTGTACATTAACAATTGGCAGATCCTCCAAAGCAAATGTAGCAAGATCACGAAAATGAGTTGCCGAGTCTAATAGAAACAAAGGTAAATAGCCAACAACTTGAAATGCCACTGTTATAAATCAATGACTCTCAATCAGGCTGGTTTTACAAGACGCAAGAATACGAGGGAGTTAGAATAAGGAAAGCTTCTACGGAAAAAAAATAGAAGGAAGACCTCTGACACTGAAAGGCAAGAAGACAGAATTTTTGAAGATAATAGGTTTTTCCGGGTCTGTGTACACTTCAGGATGTGTAGTCAGTCGTGGGTCCGAAGATTTTTCTTTCCCTCCTGAACATTTAAGGTCTGCAGGGTACTGGGGAACATCTCATGGTTGAAATTATCATGGGAGATTTTGAAATAGGAATAAATGTCCGAAACCGTCACCCCGTAAAGGACCAGAACTATGGCGGCTAACTTAGCCCTGTGGTATTGGGAGTGGTTTTAAAAGGAGCGACAAACATTGTTTATTAAACAGTTTGCAAAGTTGTCGCAGTATCAGATTTAAGACACTGGTTGGTGATATTTGCCATTGGCTAGGTTGTACTAGGAATCTACCAGACATCACGTAGTATTTGCCGACCACCAGATCTGTTAATTTCTGCCTTCCTCTAACATCCATCAGCCTGCTGCCGCTGGGTTCGCTAGTAACCATGGTCATGGAGGCTTAAAGGCCTGTCTGTGAACATTTGCCCAAGGTCAACTCAAAGGCTATCAGTATTATTAGGACCTTTTACACTCTTGTACAAGTCTGTATGTACTCCTGTACTCCTGCTCCCTGTCAACCAGGTTTGCTTTGGTTTGCCTTTGAGGACTGTTGTACGCGATTGGTTGTAGGGCAAAAGCACTGTAGGTAAGTAGTACTTGATTAACGCAAAATGATAATAAATGCAATTTAGATCCACACATTTTGGCAGAATAATACTCCTGGATAGCAGGCTTTACAGATTTAGTACATGTCAGTTGCCAAGCAAGTTTTTTCTAACAAAGCCCTGAGACGGATGAAATTTTTTCTGTGATGTACCTCTAAAAGACCTTTAAATTTAGAAATAGAGCATATGTTTACTAAACAACTGTTCGTCTCACTTTCATTATTTAGAATCCTATCGTATATCCGCAGGCATATAATGGTACCCCACCTGATCTTCATGCTTTTGTTACACACAATTGTATGATAGGGCCAAGCATAAGTTGCCTCTGAAGGACCTTTAGTATCCAAATGCTGAGGGATAATTGTACTCACTGTGCTTTGTAAATATAGAAGGTTAGGGTCGGAAATTTAAGTTGCAACAATCTTTGTAGGTTTCACATCTAAGTTTTATTGCCGTAATTGGCAGACTAAATTTTGAGGAAAGGAATGACGAATTTTTTTTTCAATTGCTATTTAACATTTATGTGACGTCATTGATACAAAATTTTATGGTTCCTTGGCAGAGTATACGACCAAACTGCTAATTGAACATTTTTTGTGAGAAAGAAAAAAACAAACCTGAGAAACAGACTTGCAATTTCATAATCAGGAGTTAATTCATGAAGTTATTGATCTGTTATTTTTACTTCCAATATTGAAAAAGCGTTCATGCACCAAATCAATGAATATTAAAGTTGTTGACGTATTACAAAATACAACATGACCGAGAGGTACAGTTGCATATTTTTTGAAACAGCGAGCAAATGTTTTGGGGTGATTCCATTTTACACAATGGATCTCTATTAAGCTGTTCGAGCATACTGCTTTTGAACAGTCTTGGTTTCCAAAGTTCTGTCCGTGGTGACCCGTTTAATAAGTGCTTTTGATCCTGGACATGGCTTTGCTAGTATTTGTAAATCCAATGTGTTTTTTAATTTACCTTGTGCAGATTATACCCTTGTGTGGGTATTTAAAGGCAATTCCTGTTTTTTTTATTGTACTGATAGGACATGACAACGATAACCCTTGTAACTTCATTAAATCTGTTATAACATTTATTTCTATTGTTCTCAGGATGTCCAATCCAACTCTCCTGCAGACATAGCTGGAATGCGGTCAAATACTGATTACATCATCGGCGCCGACTCAGTACTTCACGAAGTTAGTTGTTTTGATGTTTTAGTTTATTTTCACTCACACACAAAGACATTAATAGTACACCGACTTTTAATTGGATTGATATTACTGATGATATTTTTACGGTGAATTTAAGGTGTGTGTGAAATAAGGCAGGTATCAACACCTGGCATATTTCCTGTTGACTTGTCTCAACGGTGACGACAATCAACAAAAACCCCAAGGCCAAACACAATCAAGTACTTTTTTTACTTTTTTTTTACTTTTTTTTCCTTCTTTTTCCTTCTTTTTTTGTGGAGTCATTTTGGTCATTTAGGATATTTTTTAAATTAGTTTTAAGGCTGTGTATGCCGAAATGTTTTCCCGATGGTGTCCAATTTTTTGTCCTCTCCGTAACTTAGGGACCCTTTTAGAATTGTTACAAAAGAATTCCCATTCAAATAAACATCATTTTCCTCAACTTCCCAACTTAAAGGAAGTTATGTGGCTCACCCTACTCTGAAATGTCAAAGTGCAAGGCATTAATTGCGATTTCTTTTCGAAAAATAGACAGAGATAGAAAAACTTAGAATTTTAGTAATGCGATGACTACGTGTGAAAAAAACAGTACGAAAATAAGAATTGTATATTTGATGAGCAGAATAGAATATTTCGCACAGGGTTTTTCCCATATTGTGATAGAGCAAATTAGGGGGATCGTTGAACAATGTAAGTATTTTTATACAAAACCTGAAAAATATTATTTTAAGTAGAATTGTATTCTGTCCGGTACTGTGGATTTCGTTATCGTAATTGCTCCAATTGGCACCGAGCTCGATTATTTACCGTACTATTCATAAAAAAATGCTCCCTGTTTTGCTGAAAAAAATTATCGATGTAGGGAGGAATTGTTTGGTTTTAGGAATGATATTGCCAACAAATAATGCATTCAGGCACCAAGACCTTAAGTTCCTTATTCAAAATTTCGAGTATCGTTCCATTAGTAAAATTCGCAGGTAAAATATGATTAACTTCTTTTTCCTTTTTCCTGTTGTCTTTTGCTGGTAATCACTTACCAATGATTGTGTTGAAAAACTTTTACGTCAACTGTAATAATTTGATTAGAACGTTGACAGTGACATAAATACAATCCAAGGTTTATGCAAACCTTAACCTTATGGCAACAATATAGCAACAGTTGACTTTGTATTGAATTAGTTACCCACGTGGTGTTACAACCTAAATCTTCCAAAAGATCATAGCACTTATCATTATGTGGGTATCTGATGTACCTAGAGTGACTATCTAACGAGAAGTTTTAGCGGAATTTTTTTCAAAGTTCAAAGGCACTTATTAGTACACAATGCCGCACTATTTTAATTACCTCAGGTATATTTGTATATGAACGTATATTTTTTTTTATTTACCAGACGATCATAAAATTTGGTGAGAAATTGCAAATTTTAATTGCCGAACTTTATTTAGAATCCCAGGACCTAGTTTTGAAAGAGTGCTCATTGTATTATTACTCCATATGTCAGTGTGTGTGTGTGGGGGGGGGAGGGGAAGGTAGGATTGCCATACTACATCTGGCTAGCAAATCACAATTTTTCAGCACACTACTATCGCTGTTAACCCGAACTGTTTGACAAAGCTTAAGAGCAGCATAAGAGAAAATTATTATGTATTTTTCTTTTTGCCAAGTAAGCATATAGTTCCTTTCTTCCACTTTAGTGTTCGATACATAGTTGGATATCTGTACCAAGCGGTGTACTAAGACAGAGGAAAAACACTATCGAAGAGACTTGACTCAATTATTTTTTCTAACTTAGTGGATTTTACGAGTTTATTTGCACCGCTAAAGTTCATGATATTTTAACAAAAACCCATTAATTTTTCTTGAGTATAGTGTAGTTAAAGTTGTTTTGTTTGTACAGTATTTGGGGATTGCTGTCGCGGTGCTTTTGTCAAGGTTTTCAAAGAGGGTTACTAGCTTACCCCATAAGGATTTTTTCTCTCAGAGAGCTTCTAATTGATGTTCTTTATCTAGTGTTTGTGAAGTATCTTGGAGCGAGTGGATTTGTTTTATCTATTTTGTAGTTGTATGATTGTTTTGAAGACCTGCTGTTTTTGGTAAAAAATATGACGATAGCTTTTTTCATGACGAAAGATTAAGCTTCATTCTGCCCTTTTTCATGTGTCAGGGGGGATGGGGGGCGTTTCTGACGATCGTCTTGAAAATCGTCTAGCGGAAATCTGGCTGGTAGAAAAAGTGCAGCTTCGACCCATCTGATTCTCTTTAGGATTGCAGTCAAAGCCAGTTTTGATCATGGTCATTCATGTTTAGGTGATGACCTCACACCAATTTAAAGGAAAGATCGGATTTTTTCGTAGCTAAGTCGTTGACAATCATTTGTTGTCCAGTTTCTGAATTCCACCAATATATAGCCCTTTTCCAGTTACTTCTGCAAAGGACTAAATATTTTATTGTTGCTGTTCAAGTGCTTTGTTATTTTGAATATATTTTTTATATACAACAGGCAGAAGATTTTTTCACATTGGTAGAACAACATGATGGGAAACCTTTAAAATTGTATGTTTATAACTCAGAAACAGATGGATGCCGTGAGGTAACGTTGTTTTTCACTGTTTTTTAGAGTATATCAGACCAGGGAATGCCATATCGTTAATGCATCTGTACGGTAAAGAAGAGGATCCATTCCCAAATTGGAAGCAATTAAATCTGGTAAAAAAACCCCGTTGGTTTGCTTTAGGAAAGGGATCCNTCGTTGACAATCATTTGTTGTCCAGTTTCTGAATTCCACCAATATATAGCCCTTTTCCAGTTACTTCTGCAAAGGACTAAATATTTTATTGTTGCTGTTCAAGTGCTTTGTTATTTTGAATATATTTTTTATATACAACAGGCAGAAGATTTTTTCACATTGGTAGAACAACATGATGGGAAACCTTTAAAATTGTATGTTTATAACTCAGAAACAGATGGATGCCGTGAGGTAACGTTGTTTTTCACTGTTTTTTAGAGTATATCAGACCAGGGAATGCCATATCGTTAATGCATCTGTACGGTAAAGAAGAGGATCCGGTCAAAAATTTCCTTAATCCTGTAATTCAGGCTAGCATAAGGATACCCCGCGTTCCTAAGAATGGGTTAAAAGACAGTATGTTAATGTCAGAACAAAAAGATTAGCAAATATTTTTATCAAAGTTTGTTACAAAGATCTTCCTGAAAACGCACGAAAGATTACTTAGAAACCGAAGCTGTTTTTTGACATCGCCTGCGCATTAACGGAAGCTATCAGAAGGGTTTTTAGGTGATTGCTTGCAGTAGAAAACGCACTACTGCAAGGTTACAATTAGTTTTTTAATGTTCTTTGTTGCAAAAATTGCCATGACGGAAAAACAGATCCATGGTTTTGCATAAAAAAAAAGAAAGAAAAAGAGCTCTTGTTTTTTTCATTCGCTCGGTGATTGTTGGTACGAGTAAACACGAAAATAAGGGAATTGTAAAAAAGCACATAAACATGGCTTTGGTACAATTACAGAATGTTTCATTGTAATATTGTAATGAGAATCGCTTTCGTTTGGACTGAGGGACAGAGAAGACTCTTGTATAGGTTTGTGTTTTTTTTAACTGCTTTAGACAGATAATCGCAGAAATTGGTGGGCTGCTTTCGTTCCTCTCTTCGTTTTGCGTATGGATAAAATTTCATTTGAGGTTATTTTTGTCAAACTTTACTTTAATTGAATGCTCTTTTCCCATCGTTTTTGCTTTGTTATCTCTATCTGGCTCTGCAACAAAAAAGATATGAAATACTTTCCATTTAGTTCATATTTGGTATAGAGGTGGGAGAGAAAGAGCGATGAAATTGTAATTTTGTAATTTTATTATTAACTACAAATTTTAAAGAAATTATTCATCATTGCACGTGTTCGTATAAATAAGGTTTCTTTAATTGTCTTGGGCTGGAAAGCGTACGTGGTTACTTGGTTTATTGTTCGAGTAATACACAGAAGTAGAGATTATATAACTTTCTTCTAGCAATACTAGGGTCCATCCGGGTTATTAGAATTTTCATGGGTTTTTTTCTAGATTACTATTTCGCCGAATTCAAAATGGGGCGGGGAAGGAAGGTAAGAAATTGCTATTTTTTATGTTTGCTATGAATCTTAAAAATCAGACAAAGGGAGGTTAATGTCAGATTGAGGACTTGCGAAAAGAAAGCAACCAATATTTACGGTAGTATTAATGAGTCATCGTCGAACAACTTTTGAAAGATATTTGCTTGGTCATATTCTCATGTTTTGGAGTTTTGACGTAGGTTAAGTGGAGGAGAACCATAAACATTATTATAAGAGGGAACCCTATGTGTTCCAGATTGGACAGACCCCCAAACCCAGTTTTATAGATCACAGGAGTTCTTAATTTTCACGAGCCCTTTCCATACCTTCAAATCTTCTTTTTTTTGTATTTCTTTATTTTCACGTTTTCTGTGTTTGTTGTGATCTTGCCTTTTATTTTGTTGCCACCTCAGCCTATTATATGTTGTGATACCTTTTCTTAATGTTGTGGTTCCCTCTTTTGAATGTTCTCCTCTTCTTTTATGTGTTTTAAGCGTATCTTTTTACGTAATATTCTTTTTGTATATTTTTGTATATTTTGTTATCACCCAGGGGAGTGGGAGTTGTATGCCGTGATCTCTATTTTTATTTTTCATTTTTCACTTTGTATGTTTTAAATGCTGGGGTTTTTTTCTTGTTGTAATTACTTTTTTACGTGTTTTTTTATCTCCTCTTTTAAATTTTTCAAACTATGTTTACATCTGAATTTTTTCATTATTTTTTCTTTTTGATAAGAAAAATTCATGGCCTTTGATGCTCACTTTTCCTGTTTGTCTGAATGCTACAGACATACGTTAGCCTGGCTCAATATTCTTTAATACTTTTTCAGACGTTTGGTTTTACCACTTTAAACTAGTATCAAACCAATGTTTTTTCACTGCACTTATGAATCTGTAAAAATCTTTTAGTTTTATTTTCAGGCCCCAATCCAAACGTATAATACATTTAGGAATTTAAGGCAGCCTTGTTTTTGTCATTGGTAAACGAGGACTAGTAATATCTGTTATTATACAAGTTATGTATTCCCAGGTTTTTAACGAGAAATACATTTTGAAACAAGACTGAAAAACCTTCAGCCTGTAAGCGCGAGTCTTGTATTTTATTTGTTTTATTTTATTACTGAGCAAAGAAGTGTCTATAAAAAAGCCTCTGAACTTCACTTAATACGTGGATGGGTGCCCATTAGGTCTACATTCAACTCAGTTTCAGAATTGACCAACTTATTCTTCTATTACACAATGGAGCAGACATACAGGGCACGCATTAAAGACAAGTCTATTATGTAAATTGTCTATAACAAAAAGATAAATTGTCCAAGAACAAGAACAAGGAAAATTCAAAGATGTAGAAGTGCGGCAATACTTGCACGCGCTTAACAATGGACGAGCACAAAATGCAAGGTACTATTTGTATTCGTCTTAAGGTCATATATATATATGTGTGTGTGTGTGTGTGTGTGAAAACTACATTTTACTGGGTTTTATGACCAGAAACATATGCGCCTCTCTTTAAAACCACGTATTACTATTAATACCCATTGCCTTAATTTACCTGTACATGTTATTTGTTTGAGTTAGCCTATACCTATTTGCAGATGCCTGTTATTTTTCAAGCTATTAAATCGCAGTTTTCTTTGTCTTTACTTAGTTTGGGTTGTGGTATAGGTTACGGTTATCTACATCGTATACCAGTTCGTGAAGAAAATGAAGCGCTACAGCCACCACTAATAGCAGATACTGTAACACCAGGAGGTTTTTCAGAGGTAAATAAGTATTTGTACAATTCTTTTTGTACTATGCCCCTTTTTGTTGGTTTTCTTCCCCTCGTATTACGAGGGAGCTGAAAGGGGAAGAGAAAAGGGAGGTTGGAAGAGAGATTAAGAGAGAAAGAGAGAGACTGAGATGGAGATAAAGAAAGAGAATGACAGAAAGTAGTATAATAGTGTATTAAAACGCAACAGCATCTACTCATTTACACAAAGTTCACCCCAATGCCTTGTTAGTGGTCACCATTTTCCAACCCAAATTTCTGGAACTGACTACAAAGCAAAAGAGGCCAGCTACTGAACTTTCTTTAAAGACAGGAAATGTGGGTGTAATACACACGGGGCTCAAAGGCAGACTCAGAGACAGACAGAGAGGGGGAAGGAGGGAAGAAACTGACATGATAACGTTTATGCACCAGATAAACGACGCAAAAAGTGTATGAACAAGTAGCAATGGTAGCAATAAATTGTTTTCTTTACATCAGTGGTGATTTTTGGTGCAAATTTTGTTTTTTACAAACTGAAGTTACATTTCAACCCAAGGTGCAGTATTTGTTAAATCTTATCTATTCGGGGCTTAATTCAACTGGATTTGTTTTTGTTTTTCAGATATCATTGCATGAAAGTGGTGTTCAGCCAGTTTTACAAACGACAGGTATAGTATATATGCTTCCGTTATATTATTAGATTATTAAATAAAATTTGTCGCAGAAGTGCACTCTATGAAGACAAAAATCCTGCTTATCAAATTGAAAACCTAGCTGCCGATCTACAGTTTTACTGCACTCCTTACTACACTTCATTTCATTTCTAATGTCAAGGCTGCATTGTATTTGGAATTCAACTTGAATGTTGAAAGCCAAGAAAAGAATTCCCATTGTAATAGCTTTCTTGCATTTTTAATGTTAAAGTACTTTAAAACGTCTGCTCTGATATACTCTTTCAGCCATTTTATACTGTTTAGCTTTTATTAGGTCAATTTGTCTAGAGACTGAGCGGAGAAAATAAGACCCAAACCAACTCCATTGCATGGAATGAGTGGCGCTCCTCAGAACCATGGGAGTTAATTCCATCTCGATAATCGGTTTTCATTCCTTTAGATAAATTACGGAATAAAGTTATGACTCAGACACCATAAGAACAAAAATGTCAAAGTTCACAACAGGATCAAAATCAACCATACCGATTTAAGAATCATCTTTAAATATTGTAAATTTCTTTTTATATACTTCCACGAGATAAGCAGATAATTTTCTATACCACAAAATACTTTATTACGTATTTTGAACTTGAATGCCACCAGAGACTTATTTCGGGGCCATTGGCTTACGATTTTAGTATCTCAATAGTATTGAGGGAGAGAGTTTTTTAAAGTGCTCTGTTAAAATTTTATGTTTTGATGAAAAAAAATGTTGGCTTTAAAGGCTATTAGAGATTTGGGGGGGCATGCCCCTTTTGACTGCGTTTTTAAATTCCTATATACAGTTTGTGATACAGATACCTTTTTTCTAGTTTGCATACATGATTTGCGTATGTCCATTCACACTTGCATTTTATGGACACGCATACGTCTCTTCTTTTTTTTCATTTGTAAGTGCAGTAGGCTTTCTTGCCAGGTTTCGCAACATATTTGTATATTTTGTTTTTGTAGTCCTTTCTAGAACTTTCTTGAAAGATTAGAAATAAAGGTTTTTGGGTTACTTGGGGTAAATTTGTAAACATGGTTTTGGGGCAGAAGGGGGTCAAGGAATAAATCAATAAAATGAGACAATGATATTCTCTTGGATTTAAGACTATGGTTAAACTTTTTTGAAACTACCTTAGGTTGTAACCTATTTGTCATCAACGTAAAGTGATGACAAATAGTCATCTACTTTTGTAAGTTACGATTTTTTAATTCGGTTAAAACACACGGTTGGTTCCTCTAAGAAGTTGAGTGACTGTAGAGCAAAAATCTGCAAGGCACACTTGCATTGTATGAGTATGGTTTCACAAGATTTTTGTAGATGTTCCTGGCTGTCATTTTATATACGGTAGTCATATTTTGGGTGGGGGGTCTAACAGTTAGAAGCAGCCGTCCGCATTGAGGTAAATAAATTAAATTGTTATACCCCCTGAAAAAATATTTTAGTCGCTGTTAGTACTTTTAGTTGTGAAGTGGTGAGGGTTTTAATGCAGGTAGATGACTTGTGGTGTGTTCTAAGCATTTTTACTGAATTTTTACTGAAATAGTTAAGGCGTCAGGATAGGAAAACTATATCATTTGGAACCACTTACATGCTTATTAAGATTATTTAAATATATATAATTCAAGTAGAACCATAGTCTACCGTCAAGAAGTCTTGGATTTAACCTCCTGGTAAAAGTACTTGGTTTTTGGCGGGTTTTCGTGCCACAGTCTTTTTATTTGGACGCCGTAATTAGAGGTGCCTGAATACTGGACACCATGTCACCAAGTCTTGATCAGCGAAGGCCATATAATTATGAGTAACTGCCTATCTCCACCTTCCAACTGAATATCTTTCAGTATTACTTTTGATGATGTGGTGCTTTTATTTCTTTGTGTTCGGGTATTTTAGTGAGTGGTTTCCTCGATTCATATTTAAGTATTTTCCTTAATTGTTTGTCGTCATAACTGTTGACATGGCATTCTTCAAGGAAAAGTACCTGCAATGTAGATATTGGTTTTTCTTTCGGGGTTAGTTCTTAGAAACACTCAACAACCGAAAAGCACGCTTCCGATCAAGTAACAATCATCAAACATCGAAAGTAGTTTTTTAAGTGTTTCAAAATTGATCTGTAACTTGGAGTTGGCATCGTGTAACTATGGCAGAGAGAAAGTGGAAAAAAAGACTTGATCGACGAACTTTCTTGCTAATATTAAGAATGGAGATGTTGACCATATGTAAATACGTTTTTTTAATTCCGTTTTAGGTTTGGACTCGTCACTGGCCAACTTGAGTATTAACCCAGTTACAGCACCTTCACTTACCACAAAACTTCCCTCGTCTGCTGCAGCACCACCGGTAACAATCGGAGGTATGCTGCCCACTTTGCCAGAGCCTACAATTGGCCAGCATCCATACCATAATCCAGCTACTTTAGGAGGGCTTCCAACAGTAAATACAATTAACATACCGCCTTTAAACACGACTGGTGGGGAAGACACCTCCAATGCTTCCACCTCAGCAGAGGCGTCGATTGCAGGATCGACGCCGGGACAGACAATAGGTGGGTCAACAGTTATAACTGCTTCACCAGTTCCACTTCCAGCCGATATTAACCTTGAGGCGATGCCTACACCATTAATCCCAACGCTTTCAACGGAACCTGCAGCTGTATTACCATCACAGCAAACTGGTATCAATCAAGAAACTGTGGGAATTGCTTCATAATATTTTTGTATTAATTTCTTATAAAATTTTACTCGGTTTTGCCGGTATATGTAACACAGGCAAAGTGCTTAGGACGCTACTATGTTGGAATGCTATGAATTAAAGTAATTAATTTCGTTAGCTTTCCGTATTAGTACTGCTCTATCTTCTCACTACAACTTGGACCACAGCTTTTTTATAGTAATCCCCTCCTCACCACCACCAGCAATTGTTATGTATAGACTTTAAAGTGATCCTTATCAGTTTAAATGGTTTATACCAAATTAACTTGAAAACTAGGCAATTATTTCCATTTTCCTTGTTATAACGTCCCATGACCTTAACAAATTAACAGCTTTTTGTGAATGACTTGCTTTGATCATGTTTACTGTCGATTGTGTATCGCCATTCTGATGTTTAGCGATAACAATGTTACATCCAATTAATATAGTTGTTTTATAAACTATGGTTCTTATTGTTACTATTTGTAGATGCTTCCATTTTCAGATTTTATGCCGTTACATTATTAAAAAGAACGATTTGGACCTTTGGAGTTGTAGTGTTAGAAGTGTTAGGAATTGGAGTTCGAAAATGATACAGTGGATGTTAATATAGTTGCGTATTGTTTTCTTCGGTTTTTACTGCCTAACATTCCTGAGTATGTAACAGAAGTATGTTTTGCTCTTAAGCTTTTTGATTGGGTGAATTAATGAGAGAGTGTGGAAATAATAATTGAATAACGCAATGAGGGGGCTACTCAATATTCTGGCAAATAAAAGGGTGAATGAGTTCATGAGTGCATAGTTAGAGTGATAATATAAGTAAGTTGAATGTAGGTATGACTTTATCGTAAGTATAAAGGCCGACTGGGTAAGTGCGGGGGTAAACCAGTTGTAGTGAGTAGACTAGATAAACGAATGTGTGTGTGTGTGTGTGTGTGTGTGAGAGAGAGAGAGAGACAGAGAGACAGAGAGACAGAGACAGACAGAGAGAGAGACAGACAGAGAGAGACAGACAGACAGAGAGAGAAACAGACAGAGAGACAGAGAGAGAGAGAGAGAGGTGCTATTATTTTATATTGTTTCATGTATAATTGACCTGCTAATTTGTGTTTGGTAACATTTCACGAGATCATGCTCTCATTGTACAATTTAACTAAAGGAAAGCTGTGGTTAAGTACAATACTTTTCAGATTTAGTATAGGCTTCGCCTTTTCTTTAGCTGTGAGAGTTGGCCTAATTAATTTGGATCCATTTCACTCTGCTGATTTTTTGTTTTATTTTCAAAGTCAGTAGCTATACCGGAGGAAGTTAATATGAAAAATACTGGTTTCCATTACTAATGGAAACCAGTATTTTTTTGTACTATGACTAGTCCATTTAAATTCACGATCGATATATCGATTTGTTTTTCCTTTTTGCCTTTAAACACCATTGTTGGGAATATCTTCGACGTTATTCCTAGGTTTGCTTGTATGCAAATTGCTAGGCGTGTGTATATTGTTTTTGAGCCAATGTAGTGGGTTTTTATTTATAGAAGCAACAGTGCATGACTTAAAGCGAAATCTATTAATAGAACCATTTGATCATTGTATCGTCTTACTTCAAGTAACAAGGATACGACATTGGGCTGTTGGTCGTATTCTCATCTACCGGTAGTATGTTTAATTAAGTAAAAGCAATAACTGCATATGTAACAGAAATATTTGTAAAATAAGAACTGGCTACCCAGGTATCTTCCAGTTCTTGCAACACCAAAGAGGAGAAGACGACCTTTCGACTCGTTCTGTTTTTATCGAGCGTGTTTCTCACATGATTCAAACCTTCCAAGTCCAAATTTCTTATTCCTTTCTTCCATATTTAAGGGTTTAAAAGATACTCCAATGGATTTTTTTTCTCTCGGATTTTTGTTTTACTACCCAGATTGTAATTTTAATGAAGTAATTGAACGAACACCACGTTATTATTTAATTGTGTGGCCGTCATCTAGGGATCCCATATTATAAAGATTTAAGAATACCGCACCATATATCTCTATTTCTTTAACGACAGCTTTTATTGTTTACTGTCTTGTCAAACGTATCCCACGCCCTTAAATTTGCCTGCCATGATTAAATCGATTGACGTCCAAATAAGATTCTCTTTACAGTACAAGCTGTCTTTACTGTTAAGTACCTCCATTTAGTTTTTATTTTTTTAAATGGTGGCCTCCATAAAGAGTTGACTTTTTTCCCCGCATAGTAAATTGGGAAGCAGTGAATCATATATATGATAAGCTATCAGATAAGAAAAATAAAATTTGTTAAAAGAGCTTAAACTTTCGTCTTCGTCAATAATACATAATTCAGTTACATGCAGCATATACGTAATCGATAACGTAAAAGGACAATATACAATCAGACGATTACAATGAAAATGTCCTAATGGTACAACCCGAATACACAAGATAACGCACGTAATAGTAAAGGGTGTTGGAGAAGATGATCCTGTCTGCCCCTACAAAGCACAAAGAAGGAGATTGACAAGAGCTACGAAAACAATGGAAGGAAGCAAAAGGAAACAAGATGACAAACTGGAACCAATTACTGCAGGATGATTGGAAGTAAACAAATACTATAGTAGAGTATTGTTTAAATAATGATAAACTAAAAAAAATTATAATAATGATAAATGATAGAAAACATAAAATGCCATGTGGGATATGAGAGGAATGAGTTACAACACACAACTGAAGTAATAAATATGTCAATTTAATTGATATTGAGAACTGGGGCAAAGCGTCTAGCTTGTGTTGAGGCAAATCATCACGTAACCTATCGCTTCCAATTAACTAATCGATTATCTTCACACAAATGTACTTAGAAACCTTTAATGCCCTCGCTCATAATAATGTCTGAAGGAATTCACCTGGGGAACTAAAAACCTTGAAGTAAACTTACTGCAACACGTCTTGTAGTTATGAAACTGAAACCTAAAATGCGTGCAAGTGGTACCTACATTTTGAAAACCACACACAACACAGTCAAACTTGGACAAAAGATGAGTTGTGATTGAATGAAAAATTAATCTTGTGCTTACTAGATACTTAAAGGTGGAACCTATCACTATCAGTGATAGATTTACATACTTGACATTTGTTCTTAATTTTTTTTTGTTATTATTAGGAGATCTGGCCTTGACCATGTCTTCAGGTTCATACATCGCCTCTAAAATAATGGACAAATCTAGGCGGAAAATGTAAAGTTTAAAGCATTTGAACATGTTCTTCGGCAATGATGTGTCACTATTAATGGACCGTCAGAAAATGCCACCAAAAAACCCGAAATACCTATTATATTCGTTTGAATAAATTGGGATTTTTATACACCCACCTCCACTCCCTCCCCCAACTAATAGTGTGTCATAAGTTCCAGATTACTGATCATCCAGATTTTTATAGGACTTTGTTTGCTTACAGAAAATGGTATGTAAATGTTAAAGATGTTAAAAAAAGCCTCTGGCTTATCATGTATGCCAAACCGATGACGTAAGAAGAGGTTGAAGAAATGGATGAGGTGCGGTTTTTTTAGTGTTAATTCCAAGGACTATATTTAATGTTCTAACGGTTCCAGAATCGTTGCTCCTCTGCATGGTGCAGAGGCATAAACTCTTACGGGTCTACTTATGAAAACGAATATGGGCGTGACCCGATATATAGCGGGGACCTCGCTTTGGTAGCATAAATAGAGTTGGTTTTGGCACAATGGAGTACCCTGAATAGCAGCGAAAGCAAGGAAAGCCCGTAAAAGATTTTTAGCCTAGCGTGAAAAGGACAAAAAGAGCCCAATGGAAGAGTGATAAAAAATGAGAGGTAGAGACAGGCGAAACGAGGTTAGATAATGAAAGATAGAAAGGGACTGCATAAAGGAAGACACGAGAGTGGGTGGTGCAGGAGACGAAATAATCAAGATCGGAAATTATGAAAAAGGAAAATACTAGCGGCTAACTCTGAGACGTAAAGGGAATAAAGGAAAACAAGCAAGATTCGTGGCACCATGAGTTAAAACAGTCACCGAAGTCTCTTGCACCGGATCAGTGTTTTAATATATGATTAAAATTTATTGCTTTTATAGTCCATATTGCTACTTCTTCTTCATGTGCCCTGTCAGGAGCTGACGTTGGCTACCATGTCTCTGAAACTAGTCTGGTCATTCGCCCGTCGTAAAACATCCACCGCACGACAGCCAACAGCAAGCGCCAGTCCCTCCATAAAGTTTAATCTTTGTCTTCCTCTTGATCTTTTGCCATTGATTTTCCCTTCCAGTACTAGATTTTCAAGACCTCCTTTTCTGTACACATGTGCGACGAAACTTAACTGTCTTTTTCTGATGGTAAAAATCAGGCATCTTTTTATAGTTACCATATCTAGTACCTGATCGTAATTCTTTTCTCCCAGGATATCCGTTCCATTCTTCGGTAGCACCACATTTCCATAGCTTCCAGCTTCTTTTTGCAGCTTGAACTTGAATCCAGCTTTCACAGGCACAGAGCAAATTTGACCACACATAACATTTCAGCAATCTTATGCGTAACTTGATGTTGAGCTCTTTATCTGTAAGAATGTTTTTCTTTTCCGTGAAAGATTTCTTGGCAAGAACAAATCGTCTCCTGATTTCTTTATCACACCTGCAATCTAATGTTATTAGGCTGCCCAAATATTCGAACTGGTTCGTCTGTTTAAGCTTTTCTTCGTCAAAGAAGATGTCGCTTCGAAAGTTGTGAGACTTTTTACTCAGAACCATAATCTTCATTTTCTTTTTGTTGATCGTCAAACCCCTTCCCTTGCTTTCCTTTTGTAACGAGCTTAGAAGCTTCTGTAGATCTTTGAAGTTTTCAGCTATAAGCACTGTGTCATAAGCATATCGAATGTTATTAATTGGTGAACCGTTGATCTTGATGCACTCTGATGTCGTTATCCTCTGCATGATGTTTTCTGCACAGATCTGGCGACAGAACACATCCCTGTCGGACGTCCCTGTTCATCTAGTCCCATGACTGAGTTTTCTATTTATTGAAATAGCTGCAATTTGTTCCTGGTAGAGGTTGTTGAGTAGCCGAAGGTCTTTTTCATCGTTTCCTATATTCTTCAGGTCATTCATGAGGGCTTCGTGTTTCACACGGTCTTCTCATATTGCTACACCTAGTGTTAAAACCGTGCGCTTGGACCCTTGCGTCATTTTTGGAATTGCCTTTTGAGTTCCTTCCATTGTGTTTTCTTGGTCATTACTTGGTTATCAAAGCCAATTTCTATGTGCGCATCAAGTCATGATTAATTTTGGAAGTTTTGATAGTATGTTAATGAGCGACAGTGATATTTTTTCTAATTTGTCTTTTAAATTTATTGAATAACGTTTGACAAAAATTGACCAAATATTTGTGTGTGTGTGTGTGTATTGGAGCTCTTTCCTGGTATTTAATAAACGCACAGCCAGCTGAATAACAGCTTCCCTTAAAAAAGCTATAGTATATGTACTGATATTTGATACCTTGTATTAGATGATGAAGTCCTTATGTGCTTTATGGATACTTTTATTTATCTGAAGAAAAACTAAGAGTATTTTGTTATCGGAAAATATCAGAAAAATTGTCGGCTGTCAGTTAAAAAAAGGCAGAAGATAATATCAGGAACTTTTCTACGAAACACGCCGCTTGCATTGAACCTTAAAATCTCTCAATCTAAGTGACATGACAAAAACACGTGGGAGACTGAATTGCCTTAAAAATAACGTTTTTAGGTACCAGTAAATTTTTTAGAAAGCAAACTAAGAATATGGCTGTAGTTTTATCCACTATCAGTATGAACTTAGATGGGGATGTCTTGCGCAGCCAAGGCATACTAGACATTCCTGTTTTGAAAATTAATGATATGCTGGCAAATATGTTTGTATCACAGAATGCCATGACTGTGCTACACTTCAGAAATGAAATTGTATTTCTTTTGCAGAGCCAAAAATAATTACAGGTATATTTCTAGTCAATTGTTCATTTAATCAATCAAAACGAAACTGGTTTACCTTCGTCTGGAGGTTGCACTTGTACATTTTATCCTTGTGTTTATATATATTGTATTTATATCGGGACTTGCAATGTCTTTTTGCTGTTATCAAAATCTTTCTTGTCTACACATTTCTATCATTCAATACCTTTCAATTTGTGTTCAAATCTATATTTTATTGTTCCACATACCAATGGATGGGATCTAAAATTTGTCACAACCTGTCTACGACATTTTGGAGGTTTCACTTGCATTCTTCAGTTTATATATTTTATTATCATCGGAAATTACAATGTCCGTGTCCAGTAATTTTCGTCATTGAATGCGAGCATTGCAATTTGAATTTAAGTATGTATGTATATCTATGTAAGTGTTTGTGTTTCTTGAAAACTAGCCTTGTTCCTATGAAAAACTGGTTTACAAAAAACCTAGTTTCTGAGGCCCCCAAAATGTAATAAAATTATTGGACTACATTAAAATATTCAAGAAATGCATTTAGCAATGAAAACAAAAATTAGAAACTTTGGTTCTAGGCTTCGAACTTGCCTTCTAATAAAAAAGTGTATTACTAATTTGTCGAGCATAAGATAATTGTTTTGTAAACTTTTAATGATTTAAAGAGCCGTTTAACTATGTTTACAATGTCGTTCCCTTGCTTTGGTCAATATCCTTTTGGGAATTATGTTTGCTGTTCCCTGCCCAGTTCTGCCGCCTGAATGTAGTGTAGGCACCTTCTTTGATCGAAACGCAAGCCAAAACTTTCTCTGAACACTATCACTGAGAAGTTAATGGATATATGTATGTGTCTCAAGCAACCATTTCACCCCTCCGAATCTGCCCCTGGGTATTCATTGGATATTTGAATACCCCTCAGCAAAGCCACTTAGTTCAGCATATCTCTTTTTATCCACTGTATTTGTTGTAGCAAAATTTCCTTTTTAACTATTTCCGCATAAAGGTATTAGAGTTGAAAATATATTTTTTCCAAGGTATGTTTAAAGCAAAATTTTCCATCTCCGTAAATAATTAAAATGATGACTTTGTTCCAGTCAATTACTGATAATACTTCAGCAAATTCATTTTTTATGATCAGCCGAACTTTATTGGCTTGCCATTTTAGATTTTGAGTAGTAATCTATTAATACTGGAAAATGAGTAAAAAAAATGGCCAGATGTCTTTCATGTTAAATTCCACTTACTAAATCGTTTTTTTGTGTCCTTTGTGAAAACGATAGCAATAAGAACTTAATGTCGTTTTGCAATTTCTTCAGGTTTTAAGATTTGGAATCGAAAGGAATTAGTGGTGAGTTTGTGAACAAAAATCACTAATGTCTTGATATCTATTTTAATTCAGTAAGTTGAGATTAAACTTTTCCATCATAGTGACAAATGTCGTCTTGCTCTTTGATATCTGGATCCTTCAACAATAATTTTGCATTAAATTGATGATTTTCACCGTGGGATGGATTATATGTAGCTGCAAACAAGATCCTTTTTTTGTAAGACTCCAAAAGAGATAGACTTTGCCTTAATTCTCAGATTACAAAATAAAGATAAATAGGAACCTTAATGTTACTAAATAGAGCCTCGTGAATATTTAGAACTACATCCAGTGGGGAAGACTAGTGCTCGTGATGGTTGAACACTAGTCAAGTTTCACATTTTCAAACCCTAACATTTTTTACGCTGACTTAACTCCCTGGAATGCACTCGCAAATAAATGTGGTACTCATCCTCATTCAGGGTATTTGATAAAAGTTCCCTTTCACCGATACTGTACTTTTAAATTCACTCATTCTTACTGACATTTCACTGATTTTCTTTAACTTTTAATGATGACTCTTTTCAAGTGTCTTTCAAGTTATATTCTGTTAGTTAGATTCGGACATGTTTTCTATGAAGAATTTTTTTTTAAAATCTTTATGGGCAAAAAACCTCCCAGTTCATAGGATTAACAAAAATTTCTTAGTGAATTTGGGGATAAAGATTAGTAACATTTTTTATATGGGTTCACCACAGGAATAAACTATTTCTAACTATCCATTATATCATGCATTTGGCAATAGCAGGAATTGATCTATCCCTCGTATACCCCATCGGTTAAATGAAATTTTGCAGACTTGAAATAAATACCACCAATCATATTACAGCAAATAGCAATTCTTTAGTCTATAAAATACAACCATTTTCACAAAAATTGATTGTATTTTTAGCCCTTGTGGATCCGACGATTTGATAACTTTTGAGTTTTAAAGATCGATGCTGTCCATTGAATATCTTTTTGGGGGAAGGGGGTACCAGTGGACACCAGTGAGATGTAAAAGTTCAACTGGAAATCAATTTAAATCCTGTTTCAACCATTGCCAGCTTTCGGGAAAAACATCTGTCGGAGACAAACAAAAATCACATTCTATTCTCTGGAATGCCAGGTCAAGTTTCAGTTCAAGTCAGGAGATATAATATTAATAAGAGGGTCGTCTGTTTTCTTGGGGAACCGGCAAAAATGAAAGTAGGCCACTTACCTATTTGTGAGTACTAAGAAACGCAGTTTCAGTTTAGCCAAAAAACAATTTTTAAAAGGGTACGATCTGAACTTTTGGCAAGAACAGTAGAGTATAGACGGCCGTTTCTGCAAAACAAAAGGGCGTTGCCGGGAAAGTAATTTGTCGCTCAAAGCGAAAAAATCCACTTTCTGTTTTGTAAAAGGAATTGAAGATCCGGGAGAAACGCGTTCCTTTCCTAAAGAACACAGGATTTAGAAATTAACCACGCGGCCTAAATCAGACGAGGAATTCTGAGAATGAAAGTCAAGTTCACTATTCTTTGGCCAAGATGCGAAGAAGTGTGTATATTGCCTAGAGGAACACTGGCCAGAAATATGCAAAAACATAAAGGAGGTTGATGAACCTTAGGTTATTCTTAGAAAATATGTTATTCTTAGAAAATGTGCTATGTCTTTTTAATGTCTTAATGGAGTCCAGAGGGCCTTTGGATGTAAATTTAAAGCGTCATGTTAACATTGTAAGGGAAAGCACCATACATCTCTATGCAGTGGTAGCGTTGTCAATAGGCCTGGTTTCAGTGCACCTTTGCAAATAAGGAATTGATTGAGAGTTATATCTCCATGAAACGTGTTCACGGTGAAATATTCTTAAATACTATTTTGTAAGACATGACAAAGATTTCAAAATTCAAATTTTCATATTTTGCCCTATCAAAAACTTACTCCTGTTCATGTTACTGGTTCTTTGTGTTATAACAGAAACTCGCATGCCTAGCATTGATTAACAAATAATTAGTAAAATCACTCAATTCTACGCTGTCGTTTTATCATACCCAACTATTACACCAACCATTACGTCTCTCAGCTTTTAAAAACACCCAAAAATAGCCTACCTTTTTTCGGGAATACAAAAACCTACCCAGAGAATATCTGTACGCTTATTTTTATTTTTCTAATTAGCAAAAATCCACCCCAATCAGCAGACGATCAACTAGAAACCCTTGCTATATAAATTGAGGGTATTTAGTTAATGGCTAAGAACAACACATTGATGAAAACCCTTGATCTGTATTATTGACAGGATCTGAATTATCCAACAGTGACAAACGTGAGAAACTCTTAGACATGGTTATAATTCTTTCCTTGACTTCTCTACTGTCGGGTCTGTCACGTGGCTTAAATTCAAGCATATCTTTTATTAGTTCACGTACACCACGAGTTGCACCGGTCAGTGAAAACTCGATGGATACCATTGGCCCCTTTTCGGCATAAACATTTCCTATGCCAACCATACTGTCCCCGTATGGCACAAATGCTCCATAATACCGTTTATTGCCACTTATAATATAACTGCGTTCTGAAATAGCATAAAACAAGACACCGAGTGAAAAGATATCTGCTTTTTTGGTGTAGTGATGGTCGTACACCTCGGGTGCCATCCACTGAGGGGTTCCAACACAAGTCTGGTGATAACATTCGATATAGGTTGCTATCCAATTAATCCCGTTCTTGTCCGTATTTTTCATAAAAGAAACTAATCTGGCCAATCCAAAGTCAGCTAGCTTTATACAATTGTATTCGTCAAGCAAAACATTTTCCGGTTTTAAATCTCGATGTATGATGTCCTTCAAATGGAGGAAATCAATCGCTTCCGATAACTGTGTCATCCAAATGTAGTTCATAAATTCAGAATGTTTTCCCTCTAATGCATCATTAAGTGTTCCTCCACTACAGTAATCTAAAAGAAGACAAACGTGTAGTATATCTTCCCATTCATAACAATCACAGCCATACAGCTTAACGATATTTTCATGTTCTACGTCCATAAGCATCGATATTTCTGCATGAGTAGCTTCATTACAGTCCTTTGAAAGTGCTGGAATATCTTTAAGTGCATAGAAATTACCACGCTGATCCTTAACTTTGAAAACACTCCCAAAAGCACCTTGACCAAGAAGCTGTACTCGTTTGTAGCTGGTATCACCAATATGAAAAGAATTCGGATGTTGAAACATGTCTGTTCCAAGGTAAAAAAAAGCATGTGAACTGACTCGGCCTGGCTTTTTAGAGATTTTGTATTTACGGGAGTTCCCTTTTCATTGAATTTCGTAGAGTTAGAATAAAAACAAGTGATCTTTCATGTTTCCTCTTTGAAAGAAACCACAGTGATAGAAAATCGGGAAAGGTTAACTGTTCTCACACTTGAAGCAACAAAACCAGCTGGACTGATGTCAACAAAACATCAATACTGTTACTTTTTCAAATAAAATAACTGGGTTGCAAATTTTGTCAACACATAAGTGAACTCATCAATTTGGGTTTTACGCATGCGGTTGAACAGTTTTTTAGCCATTCATTCTTTTTTTTAGCAACGCAGGTGGGACTCAGAAAATTTTTAACACTTTTTTCCCCATTTTTTATGTACTAGGGAGTCACCACACATCACGGCTAAAAGCCACTCGAGGATGAGGATTAATAAAAAACACCATTCTCATTTTAGTTTCAGCATTGGTAATAGTGCAGGAAAACAAACACAAGTCATTAAGTACCCTGCAGGTAAGAGGAATAGGAAGAGATCTCAGTCCAACCAGAAATTATAAGTGAAAAACAATTAAATAATCAAGAACTTGATAAAATTATACAACTTCCAACGTTACAACGAAACAGTTGTGCATCTTACCTGTATCTTCCCTCTAATGTATGAGTTAAAACACAGGAACACACAACTGTTTTATTCAAATGAAGTGATTTAATTTTGTAAAGTACTTTGTGTAGAGATGAAGGCATATACACAAATATAAATATATAAGTGTATGTCATGTATATACATATGTATATATATATGTATATACATATATATATGTATATACATGTTGGATATATATATATATATATATATATATATGTATACTTGGGTATTGGGTTTTTTTCTAATATTGATGGATTTCACAAGTTAGTACCCTAAAAACGGTGTCCCCGAATTCTCAGCCTCCTGGGGCAAATGAAGCCAAAACTATAAAACCAAAGAATCTTGATACATATTTAGTCTCTGATACTAGGAGTAGGCATTTCTATTCTTTAGCTGAAAAACTGATAACATTAAAGATAAATAATAAATATTTATATTTATTTATTTATTGATTGATTATTTGATGGTTATCGTCTACGCAATACAACCNCATGGTGGATATATATATATATATATGTATACTTGGGTATTGGGGTTTTTTCTAATATTGATGGATTTCACAAGTTAGTACCCTGAAAACAGTGTCCCCGAATTCTCAGCCTCCTGGGGCAAATGAAGCCAAAACTATAAAACCAAAGAATCTTGATACATATTTAGTCTCTGATACTAGGAGTAGGCATTTCTATTCTTTAGCTGAAAAACTGATAACATTAAAGATAAATAATAAATATTTATATTTATTTATTTATTTATTTATTGATTGATTGATTGTTTGATGGTTATCGTCTACGCAATACAACCAGATGTAATTTAATCAAAATTTTGCTTATTGATCTTCTCTCGATCAAAATCAAACTGCAAGAACAATACATTGAAAGGGGTTTCCTTCATGAGATAGTTTGCAGGTAAGATTGAGAGAAATAACAAAAACTTGAAAATTCTTTATTTTATCCTCGGGAGTATTAGTATGCTTCCGGACTTGTTTTACGATGATAATATTCAAACTTTTCTAATAGTATGTATGATCTGAATTAGTTTAACCTGCTAAATATAATCCCAATTCAAATCATACACTTAAAGTCATCAGGTTGGCAATACAGTATGGCTCAAAGATAACCTGAAAGTTGAAAATTTTGGGTATTCCCAGAACACCAGATTTTCAGAATTCTGACTCCCAAACTATCAGATGGAGCTCATTAGTAAAATAACAGAGTCCACCTGGAATATGCTCCTGGTGATTCTCTAAATGACCCCTTCATTTTTCTTTTAAAAAATTACGTTGAAAGACATGAAACTGCCATGTATTGAACTGTTACTCGCTCTTCGAGTTTGACACATTGTTTATTTTTTGCTCAGGATACCGGAAAAATATTGTAGCGTCCTTGGAACAGCTTTCATCACCAATATATCAGAAACCGATATTTTTAAAATTTAATTAATTTACTGTATTTATTAAACTTTGCTATAACGTGTGCCCTATCCAGCCCCACTTTCCTTTGGGGATTTGCCTGACCACTGTTTCTTGTCCCGCTCTTTCCCACAAGTCTTCATTCCTGATTTTATCCGTCCAGCGTATTTTGTATATTCTTCTCAAACATGTGTTGAGACATGTCTGTATCTTCTGAAGAATAGTGAGAGATATTTTCGACAAGCACGCCCCAAAGGGTTAAAGGCCGCCCGTGTCCCTGGATTGACAGACCTGTCAAGTCTCCCGCATTTTGCGGGAGACTCCCGCATTTTGAAGTGAAAAGTTGTCTCCCTCCCGCATGTAATATATTTAGCAAAATCTCCCGCATTTCTTATCTGTGTGCATTTAAGAATTTCTAAAAGTCAAATTCCGTCACTTTTGGCATTTTATAGGGTTTTCTAATCCGTTTCTGTTTGTTCCTAGCGTTTCACATTCGTCCGCCGCGTAACTCGGACGCCGTACAATGAGCTCTGATTGTATTTCGTGCGGATGTAGCACAATAACTATTCCTCGTTTTTCGCTTTATCAAACAAGATGGCTGACTCACCGGAACGATCTGGACCATCGAATTCGAAGAGATTTAAAGGATCATTCAATTATAAAACGAAATATAATGCTTCCTGGTTTTCTCAGGATAATTTAAAAAAGTATAAAAATGTAATTTCTAACTCCAAGTTAGGAGATTTATATTTTTTCTGTAAAATCTGCTCCAAAGATGTTTCATGTGGCCATGGTGGCACAAGCGATCTTGTACGACATTGCAATTCTCTTACTCACCAA
>RDPX01000095.1:430032-451191 GCA_003991215.1 Morbakka virulenta | reverse complement strand
ATTTCACCAATACTTTTCTACAGCAGTAAATCAATTGAAATCAAAAGCATTCATCCTCAAAGACTATATATGGAAACGCCCTGATAGAATTCTGCTAAGAACTAATAAAACATTCAAATTCCAATATAATTCGAAAGTGTTTATCGCGAACTTCCTGAAACGTCTAACACGGAAGAAAGCCACGAGGTTGGACGAACTACCTCCAGGAATGCTTAAGGACTGTCGAGAGCATATTGTTGTACTGCTTCATCACGTAGTAAATATGTCACTACAGACGAGTACTATATCAACAGATTGGAAACAGGTGAAACTTGTCCCAATATTCAAATCAGGTGACAGCAATAATGTTGAAAACTACCGACCAATATCAGTCTTGTTAGTCCAAAATTTATCGAAAGAGCAGTTCACTCACAGTTACTAGAATACCTTGAAACAAATGAACTTTTAAATGACACCCAATTCGTATACCGAGCTAAAAGATCAACGCAAGTAGCAACCACCCTTTTTGTTGACACGATTAGGCAGCGGAGAAAGGAGAAATGGTCGGTGCCTTATTTCTCGATTTAAGTAAGGCATTTCACACCAACAACCATAATGTTATATTGACGAAATTATGTAATTATGGAGTAACCTCAGTGGAGATTGATTGATTTGCGGACTATTTGTTCAATAAGACGCAAGAAGTTGAAGTAGG
This sequence comes from Morbakka virulenta, assembly GCA_003991215.1. Lineage (NCBI taxonomy): Eukaryota > Metazoa > Cnidaria > Cubozoa > Carybdeida > Carukiidae > Morbakka > Morbakka virulenta. The sequence continues at coordinate 450,497 of RDPX01000095.1, read as the reverse complement.
TAACGCAAGTTAAAAGCACAGAGGCATTTGTGTTTGCTGTTCAAGAGCAAGCATTGAGGACAAGATTGGCGCAGTCGAAGTGGGATGGTGGCGTTAGTCCTATGTGTCGTATCTGCAGATTGGAATGTGAGTCAGTTTGGCATGTTGCGTGTGGGTGTAAGGTACTGGCTCAGAAGGAGTACGAGAGGCGACATGATAGGATGGGATTGAGAATATATCAGGAGCTGTGCAAGAAGTATAAGTTGAAATGTGTTGGAAAGTCTTGTTTTAATTCAGAGAGTGCTCAGTGCTCAAATGACCAGCTTGTATTGGGGTTATTTGTTGATTTGAAGAGGTGCCTGACAAAGTTAGAAAGAGTGAATATGGTAGGTTTGAAGTTTGGTGGGATAGATCAGTGGAGACAATGCAACAGGTGGAAAGTAATCGTCCGGACGTTGTTGTTGTTGACCGCACTGAGAAGAGATGGCTGACTGTAGATTTTGCTGTGCCTTCCGATCGAAATGTGACAGCTAAGGAAGAAGGAAAGGTTACTAAGTATTCTTCCTTGGCCCAACACATCCGGAAGTTACACAACGTATCTACCAGCGTTGTCCCAATCGTTGTGGAAAGCTCAGGAGCGGTGACGAAGCGGTTGGAGCGTAGTTTGAATGAGTTGGACATTCCTGATGTCTTGGGTGATCTCCAATCATCTACCATTATTGGAACCACCAACACAAGTCTACTGCTCGAAAACTTTACGTCAACAAACGTTATGATAAAAAAATTCACAACTTTACAATCTTTGGTGAGTAGAAGAAATTTTTATCTTATTTTCGATGAAATTACAAATTATCAGCAACAACTAGTTTTCAATATCATGACTGGCATTTTGACAGACGATTTGTTCAAATCGCGGTCAACGTTTCTATTTTATACGACATTTCTTAAAATCGTTTGCAATAGCGAGACTGCTTCCCAGAGTTTGGTACAAGGACATCTAGACCTGTGAGAGAGTTCTCAGCAAATATATCCTCCACTGAGAACGTAGATGAGAAGGCGCTTGCAAGTTCAAGTGAAACGTTGCAACTTATGAATCAATTTCCGCTTTAAAATCTTAAATTAGAGCTTGAAATTTTGTGGAACAGGAAGTTCATTGTTCGAGCGATATTAATTAGAAAAATGTCTTGAATCGTTGCCGGTAATTATTCTGACCATGTGATGGCTTTTCTACTTGAAATAGAAGACCAGAACATTAAACAGGTAAAAAAATTAATTCCAGCGGAGGTAGCATGTATCGGCCCATCAAGAAAATGGGGGAGTACCATCAATATCATCCCGTAAGTGTCCCCAGTCTGTAATAGAATCTGTTGTACAAAAATCAAACGATTCTTCGGCTATCACTTATACATTTTGTCTATCCACGTCTTGACAAAATGGTTTCTCAGGATTTTCAAACTAGAGTAAAAACACTGCAAGAATATTTCAAGGATAAAAATAAACCTACAGGAATCGCATTTAGCTTACCAGCAATTTCTTCAGGTATGCCATTGACTTAAAAAAACAATGAAAACTTTTTACTTGTAACCTGTTAATCGGATTGTTTTGTAAATGAGTCCGGCATAGTATCTAAAATTTGTTTTGTCGGCCATACAGGTATGGATCCTAATACAAAATATAAAAGATTCGTCAAAGTTAGGATATACGTTGATACTCCAGATTCAGAAATTCTAAGAAGCAAAACAATTGTTTCTTTAAATCCATCTCCGAGCCGAGAAAAATATAGCAACAACTGATCTCTGCCAAATAGTTTAGGTTTTGGCCCAGACTTTATATTTTGGGCACAACTAGAATGTAAATAGTTTTTCCTTATTTTCATTTTTTAGTTTTGCAATCACTATTAGGATTAAGGTATGTGTACAGAGCTACAAAGTCATTACGATGAAAGCCAGTAGAGGATTTGTGTAGCTTAGGGTTATTTGAGATATTTTAACAGTCATAAGTTTGTTCAGATTTTTATATTTTGTAGTTCATTTTGTTAAGAGTTAATTCTTCTGCTTTCTCTTGTAAATATTTGTTTAATTCTTGGGCTTTCAACGATAATTTTGCTAGCTGTTTCTTAAGTTGATTACACTTGTAACATTGTTTTGTAGATTGAGTTGAGTTGTTGATTTCAGTAATAAGGAAATCATCATCACTTGTGGTTTCCTCATAATTTTTTGAATTTGAATTCTAGAAGCAGAAGGTTTTTTCTGTTTTTCTCTGATACTTTTTCTTTATGAAAAATATAGAAGGAACCGAACCACAGTCCTATTACTTTTACCGCGACCTAAAAATACCTTGGTATCTTCTGGTGGAAAATTAAATTCACACACAAGAGCTGAGTTTAAATTGAAAACGATTTGATTGAAGGGACTCTCTGTCTATTCTTGACACTTGAACAAGAAATGTAAACCAGTTAAAATATATACCAGTTGCAGCAGGTATTGTGCTGGCTCTTCGGTATACTAGTGGTGAGATCTGAAGATCTGAACTTCGCTATGTTGTCGCATAGCAATTACCTACTGGTATGTTTGTTAGCTTCAATTTAGTTTCAACCCTAATCTCTTACAAAATTTTCTTATGCTTTTCATTGTTTTCCAAGAACGCTGAAGTGTTTTGGAAAGGCAACATCAATAATTATCCATTTGTACTTTGTCTGTACCTATAAGTACAAACTCAAGCCTGTTGCTATTAAATGGTCTCTTTGAGTAAAGGTTAACATTGCAATAAAATGTGACGCATGCTTTTTCCTTTTACCATAATAATATTATTATTTCAGAATTATATGGGGCGACTAGTTCTTGTTTAAATTTTTAAATAACCTGAACTAACGTGGATTGTCATTTTCTAGATATTTAACTGTTTTTGTTCCACTACAATATCACCCAGAGTGATGGTTAACGTGTTGTTCATCAATCTAGGTCTTAAGGACATTAGTAGGGAAACCCTGTTTCTGGGAGAGAGCTCTTTAGTTTTTCTGGAGTACACTGTTTTTATCCATTTTGTGACAGTCTATTAACAACTTTTTCAAGATATTGAAAATGTGTTTTGTAATAACATTTACACCTCTAACAAGCTTGTTTTTAGAAATTATCTCATCGTATTGCTTGTTGCATAAATAGTGTAAACATACTGATAGGTAAAAGTAGTAAATATAACCTGAAAAACATCACACCCTATGGAAACAGAGGTAAGTTTCTGATCATTTGATACCACACTCTTGAAACTGACTGTAAAATAAGGAATCAGAGAGGCATATTTTTAGTCTAATTGGAACCCCCAATCAGCTCAAAATTTTCATTTTCTTTCCTGTAAGTTGACAATTAAAATATTCATTAACCTTTCTGTAATTACTTCAGCGCACTTTAACAAGAAGCAACTGACTTTCTAGCAATTGATACTACTCACAGCACACCTTTTAATTATTTGAATATAACTCTAGAATTTTGGAAATATGTAAACCAAAATTACCTCTCAGTGGTTTCAATGTCAATGGAAAACATAGAGTTAGTGGGACTTTGCTATGTGCTGTTATTCTTGTGCCTTTTCTTTATTAAAATTATACTGCTCCATCGCTTTAGTCATCCATCTCATGACATTATCAGCCTAATCACATTTTTTAAAAGCTTTTGTTATCTTTTGATAGAAATAAGAGTTTTAAACAAGACACCCTGGGCCTTAGCCAACCCACCTGGTATCCAGTTTTACCCAATCAAGGCTTCGTGGAAGTAGACTTTATAAACAAGAGGCCTCTGCTCTTTTCCAACGCAGCTGATATTCGTTTCAACATGACATGTGATGCATAACGCTGAACTTGTTAAACAAGAAGCCTTGGACCTTATCCAGTCTCTCTGGTATCCAATTTCACGTAGTATGGATTGGATGAAACTTGTTTTATAAATAAAGAAAACTGAACCTTGTCAAATCTAAATGACATCTGTTTCGTCATGGCATGCACTTTAAAATACTGAGACTGTTGAACAAAAGGTCTTTAAAATTACTGAAACCAGTTGATATTTAAATATAGTGGCATGCATGGTGTTACACTGAGCCTTTTAAGCAAAGTGTCACGAAGGCTATTGAGTCCTGTTGGTATCCAATTGGACATGATGTGTGACGCAAGAAATTTCTTAGTTTCTTAAAGAAAAAGTCTTGCAGTTTATCTCAACCCAGTTAATATCCAGTTGGATGAGGTATGAAATGCAGGATGCTTGACTTGTTGAAATAAATATCTTGAGGTATATGCAGCCCAAATGGTATTCAGTTCAACAAAGTGTGTAATCCGTATAATAATTTTGTAAACCATAGAACTTACATGTTGTACGCAACATAATCCACCCTCGTGTCAAACCAGTCCTGCTTTTGCATTGTTGCTAGCTCTTGTTTGATACCAGAAGGCTTCTTTGTCATTTACCAGACAACAGAAGCTCCAGAATTGAAAACCCATTAGTGTTCATAAAATTAGTACATCGCCTTTACTTTGATCGTCATGTAGAACTACTTTTAATTATTTCAACACAGATTTCTCCGTTAAAACAGAGGACTATTAATCTCAGAATGTCATCTCCGTGATTCCTACTTCTACTTTTTATTCACCGCACGCCATATAACTCCTATTTCCTTTAAATTTACATTTTCTATTGACTCATTGCTAATTTAAGTCACATAACCATTTTCAAATTTCTAAAGCCTTGAGAAGTTCTTTTTCCATTAGACAGAATATTTGTGTCTTGATCCTCACTTCCAAAATTTATTTTTCTTCTTTACCTTATCGGTAAAAAGGTTCTTCCGTTGGTTAAGAGTTTCTTAAAACAGAAAAAAATTGTCACTTTTAACCAATAAAAACATTTAACCAAGTTCAACAAAATTTTTTAAATTGTCTTCTTTTCCCACTCTTACCTCGCATCAAATTTTCTCTCTCCTCTTACAGGAATAATTATTGGATTTCTCTGATTACCCAGTATGCCGTAATTTGCCTAACTAGTTTTGAGACTTCGATAGGCATATGTCCACCAACATTTCTCAGTTTTACATTTAAAATGACAAATACTAACAGCATTTTCGTCATATTGTTTTGCTTCTTTTTTGCCTTCCTTATGCATGCATTTATAACCCATACTTCTTTTTACGTCTGTTTGAATTGTATTCTTTCTTTGTATATTTGTTTGAAATTCTATTCTTAGATAAGTTGAAAGCTTGTTGAAATATATATTTTAGTGAAATTTCGCTGATTTGAAACAGAAGTACTTTTTCCATGCAAAAGCTATGTCAGCTATATGGAAATTATAGCAATTTCAAATAACCCAAACTGTATCTGCCCAACACATTCTTTGTTGCGAGATCATGGGGTTCAGAGGGGATAGAAGAATTGTGGACAGCAATTTTTGACCTTGGGTCACTATTGCAAAACGGGTTCTTTGTTTGTCCACAGGACAAACGATACAAATGAGCTTATTTGAGTATATGCCATGCTTATCTTTCAGATAGTTAAATACATAAATTTCTGTCTTTATTTTATGCTAACATGGGCAGCTCTCTGATTTAGAATATTTGTACCTTATTGTAAAAATAATTGGATATGAATGGTCTATATATTAACAATAATTAATGTGCTTTTTACTTACTCGCTTGCTATACCAATCAAAAATTAAATTGATGATTAGATTACAGAAGTCTTTAAACCACTGTTTAAAGAATAACAACAATAACTTCCACAAACCTTCAAGGGTACTGATTTCATGAATAAAAGGACACGAGCATAGCTTCCACAACATAATTTTAATTGTTTTAGAACAAAAATACTTAGGTGGAAGCTAAAATTGCCCAGCTTCATATCTTTTATTCCTAAAACTGGTATCAGTGAAAACTCCGACAAGAAAAGACAAAATTTGATGTAGAGAAATTGTTTTTCAATGAAAACAATTTCTTTGAGTTCAAGAGTTAACGAATTTAAATGTTAAGATAACTGATGACTTATGAAAAGGTAAAATATATGGAAAATCAGTATATATCCTGAGATTGGAAACACTTCGAAGTACCATGTTTTAACTGGAAAACTTTCTACAGGAGTCTTTCCAAAAAGTTTCAAAAACTTTCAGAGCACTTTCAGGGTATGCCCACCTCCATTCTCACCTTTGCTCTTCGGCAATCTGGTACTGTGTTGGGAAGCTCACTCTGTATATTGACCTGAAGGAGCTTTCGCTTTCATCATTGGTCGCAGATATAACAAGGCAATTTTGTGCTAGTTTTTAAGCCTTGTGTATGCCCTATAACGACTATTGATAACACAATAGGATATGTTGCCAGTATGGAAAGAAGCCATTCAAAGTAAGTAGAAGTCATTATTGGTTGAATAAGGCGAATTTCCTACTATTATGTATTATGGTATTATTTAATCTTATAGTTATAAGATGAAGAGGGAAATACTTTTCGTAGCCAATAAATGTTAGATTATTAGCTCTTTTAAACGCCACAATACAAATATCTTTTTCGTTTTAATCCTAAAACATAATTCAAAGCAACCATTTTTTCAATAGACAGCTGAATCAAAAAAATTGCAGGACAACAAAATACATATTGTTTTTTCATATTCGAGAAAATACTGCTGCTTTTCTCCTTGAAGAATCAGTTCACTCATTCAATGGGCATTAAAGACCATCATTGTCGAGTTCTTCAGCATGAACAATTAAGAACATTAAATGATTCAATCTATTTTGTCACAGTGCTTCTCAAAAAAGTTTCGATTCTTCCATTAAGCTGAAGGAGTGTTTCGTTAAGCATTTATCACTGGCATAACAGGAGAATATTGTGTTAATTTGTAAATCTGGTCCAACAATTACTCGTGTTCTTGACTCAGCTTTTTAAGATGGTTGATCAAATTTTGTAACGTGGTAGGAGACAATTTAAAAGAATTTTCAAAGTTTCCTGCTGCATTCCCTATTAGGGTATACAAGTTCTTAAGGTAACTCATATGCACCTCGAGGCCTCCCTCAAAAGCGCCTTTAATAAGCTTCTGTTCAATGTGAATATATTGTTTTTGGCTGGTTGGTCAAACCGTTCGTTGATGGGTAGTGTCACAGAATCAATGGTGGCAAAGTATGCTGCTTTACTTTCATCTTCATCATCCAGTCAGTTCTATCATTCAGACAACGTGGAATTTTTCTTTGACAAGCCATGATAGCCTCATCAACACCAAGTTTATGTGCATTTACATTTTACATTTCTAAATAGTGCAAGAGAGATTTCATCACTTCTTAAACACCTGAGTGTTTGGACAACAAAGATGGCCATCAGTTGCTCTTCTGATGCAATAATTTTCTTCTTCTTAAGAGACTAACTGAGTTTATTAGAATGATGAGTACTTTATTAATTTCATAAGTTTATAGGCATCATCCAATATATCTTGGATTAATGGAACAGACTTCATGGTATCGCCATTTACTAACTTTAAGGCAGAACAGTGACAATGGGTAAGAAGACAATAGGGCATATCCTTCTTTATGACTGAGGCAGATCTATTCTTCTTGCCTGTCATTGTCGAGCAGCCATCATAACAATAAGCCTTCACATCTGACCCTCGTATATCAAATCGAAAAAAAGTTTACTACTGAAATGGTGCTAACATTTCTGTTGTTCACAGGCATCAGCCCAATGAAGTCCTTTTGTATCACAAACTCCTTTGTCACCCATAGGATACAGATTACAACATGCATTATATTGGAAACATCAATTGCTTCATCGGCCAAGGTGCTTTAACAGTGATGTTCTGAAATGTCTGCAGCAAATTTGTGAATGTTATTTGGGGAAAGTATCTTTAATATCTCCTTCTGCGCTTGGGGAGTTATGTGGTGGTCATTTATTTTACTGAGTCATGTCAGCAGTGCCTCACCATCTCTTGCACTTAGTTTTACGCGCTTGTAGAAATTGTGTAGATCTTCACAACGGCGTCAAAGTGCCATACCTTGTCTCCCAATATATTACGTGCATTCAATTATCTTCAGCAAACACCGGTAGCTCTGGTATTTTCGTAATGCCACAGTTTGATTCAGCTGTTCATTGATACTGGTCTGTTTGAGTAATACTTCTGTAGAACAAATGTGGAAGAAGCATGGACCCTGAACTTCTCAATTATCTTTTTCTATTTCTGGAAGCCAGATTACATAAATGTCGCTTCTCACATTTTATCCAAAGTTAAAAGTTTATAATTCTCCAAACTTCAACAACTCTCTTGACATGGGTAACTCTTTTTTATATTTTCTACGGAGGTTTCCAGCTCTTAAGACCCTGATGAGATTGACTTACATTTTTGACGATGAATCATTGACGTAACGATAAGAAGCTTTCATCATTTGTAAACTCAATAATTTTTCTCTGTGTGTGTTGCAATATCTGTCACACTTTTAAGGGGTTCAGTCCCTTCAGCACTCCATGAATTACACCTCTACAATGACTTGATTCCATGTTATCCAACATCTGCTTTTACTTCATGCTTCCTCCGTTCGTCTTCACGTTGTTTTCTCTTTTCAACTTTTTACTTTAACAGAAGTACAAATGGATGGTTCCAATATTGTAAAAGTTTATAAATGTGAAAAACAATGATAATATATCTATAGATGTATAATTTTCGGAATCATTTTGTTTTGTTGAAATAAGTGAAAGTCATCAATATGAGGAAAATGACTGACTGCAACACTGACCATTCAGTAGTGTGCAGTAAATACAACTGGGAATAGAGAAAATGGACTGTAAGAAAATGGAAGGAGCACCTCACACTGAAACAAGCAAGCCTGTGGCCAAGACAGAATTTCCACGAGCGCTCAGGGGATCCCTTTCACCCTTTCATGCTTCTCCAACGCTGATGCATTTGATAGATGGGAAGACATAAAAAACACTGTTTACAATGTTGGCTTGTCCACATTTGGCAAGAACACTAACAAGACGACTGACTGGTTTGAGGCTCACTCCGTAGAGATGACACTAGTCAATGAGAAAAAGAAAAGAGCTCTAGTCGCCTACAAAGCCAGCCCGAGAAAACAAAACCAGGTGACCCTTCAAGCCACTAGCACCAACGTTCAGTAGGTCTCTAGAAGAAGAGGTCGTCCAGGACCGGACGCAGTTCATATATCTCTGGGTGCAGCAATTCTCTGAGCTATACTTCAGAGAAAGCATTGTGACCGGAGAAGCACTAAATGACACTGAGTGCCTGCCAGTGATGGAAGAACCTGACTGTAAACCAACCTTTCCATAACTCAACACAGCTCTGAACTTCCTTGCCCTGGCGAAGTGCCTAGGAAAGATGGCATCCCCGCTGAGGTCCTGAAGTGCTGCAAATGGACAATAATAACTGAGATGCACGAGGTCCTCTGTCTTTGCTTTAGAAATGAAGAGCACAGAACACGAGGGATTCGAACATCGTCACCCTGTACAAGAATAAAGGTGACACGAGTAACTGAAACAACTATCGTGGGATCTCTCTACTTAGCACTGTTGGGAAGTTGTTTGCCGGAGCTGGCCTAAAATGGCTCTAGGTACTTCCAGAGACAGCGTATTCTGAATTACAGTGAAATTTCCAAGCCAGCAGCTCTACCATTTGGAGATTACGTCAGACAACCTTCTAGATGGTGTCTCCTGTTAAGTCTTGTATGAGGTAACTACATGTCTGTAAAAGGGATCTAACGGCAAAGCAGATACAAGACGTCCTCCAGACGTCGTACACCTTTCAAACGTACAATTCTTACGCAACTTACCATACAACACAGTTCAGACGCTGTACTACTGCAGGAGACTCACAAATAAGAAACAAACAAAATGAAGCTCACAGGATACAACCAGTACATGCCTAGTAAAACTCTTGGCATCGCTACCTTCTACCGAAGCCGCATTAGTTGTGATTCCTACTATATACCGGATCCCTCTACTGCTACTGAATGGATAGTGACAAAGTTATATGGCCAAAACATCCTAACATATGTAAACCACCCAAAACTGATCTGAGAGTAGAATGAATACCAGTCCTTGACCTGCCCTCTATCTTAGTGATTTTAACAGTCAACATTAGGAATGGGGCTACTCTACCAGTAGCCTATCAGGGCACAACTTAATCAAATGGGCAGCTACTAACAACAATAGTCTCATTTACGATCCAAAGCAGCCAAAGTCTTTCAGGTGAGGAGAATGAAAAACAGAAACAAACTCAGACTTAGCATGGTATGCAGGAACAGACGCCTGGAAAATTACTCTCTTGGGAAACTTCCCCTTATCACAACACCGACCGAATGTGATTAGCATCACAAGTTCACTAAAGATTGAAATCACATCCTGTCAAGCTCCCAGATGAAACTTTCGTAAAGGCAATTGGGGTGCTTTCTACCAGTCAACTGAGCAAGCATCACTTCAATTACCCGAGCCAGATTTAGCAAATGTAACAACTACAAACACAGTTTCTCAACACCATCATTCAAATAGCCAAGAAAAATATTCCACGAGGTTTCAGAAAAATGAATACACCATGGTGGGATTCCAAATGTGATGAACTACTGAATTCAATATCTAGTTGCTCCTGACCATGAGCTTTGTAGTAGCCTATCAGAAAAGCTTAAAAATCACACTAACAACATGAAACGAGAACGGCGGCATGAAACGATCAACGATATGGACTTCACCTACTTAAGTAAATAGGGATGGGCAACCCTAAATCGACTAGAACATGTACTTTTACGGGAAATGCTATTGCCAAACAACTCATAGAAAACAAGCGGTATCCTAACCCAGACAAAGTATTCTCCCGCGAAATAAGAAGACTAACCTCGACACTGAAAAGGAGACCTACAGTTGATCTGAACCTGACATTTAATTTTACTGATGAATTAATGAACGCAGTCATATCACCTTTACCATCTTGCAAAGAAGTTAAACTTGATGCCATCTACACCAACATGGCATACGGAATGAGGTCTTGCTTTCTTCTCCCAGTGTTCAAAGACCAACAGACTACCCAAACAATGGCGTAAATCTAATGTATTAGCCATCCTTAAACTAGGGAAGTATCCAAAGGAACCAAAAAGTTACAGGCCAATCCCACTACTCCCAATACCACTAAAACTGATGGAGAGGTTACTGCTTATTAGAATAACTGACCTTGTATAAAATGCTCTAGCAAAGTAGCAGAATGGTTTTCAGAAAAATGAATCAACCACAGACCAAATTATCTGTCTCACGCAAAACATCGAAGATACCTTTCAGAGAAAAGAAAAAGTAGTAAACATCCTTGTCCTACAAACCCTGGCCCACGACACGGTTTTACTTAAAGTTTTAAAATGTAAGCTGCTTCAAACCATACCTGATTGCATGTTTGTCGCCCTTGTCATGAATATGGTACGTGAACGATCTTTCGTTCTGACAACAAGCAACAATGACCCCAGCAAAGTAAAACAACTAAAGAGTGTAGTATCACAAGGCTCCGTTCTCTCACCAGCAATCTTCAGCCTCTACACCTCTGATGAAGTACCAACACATGGTCACAATTACCTACATGCTGACGATCTAGCAATCTCAGTGTCTGCGAGAAAACTAAACATAAAGGAAAGAAAACTAGAGCAAGGTATGTCCACAGTAACCCAGTATTATGAAAACTGGCGACTAAGTACCAGCTTACCAAAAACAATAGGTTCTCTATTCTATCTGCATCACTCGATGACCCATCAGAAGATCAAGGTTAGACTCAACGGTCAGCTCCTAGCATTCGCTGAGAACTCTATATACCTTGGTCTGACTTTAGATTGTACCATGACATATAACACACAACTAGAAAAAGCTGTCGAGAAGACAAATGCCAGGCTTGTTCTGCTACGCACACTTGAGGAACATCTTGGAGTGTATCTTTCTCCGCACTTAAAACATCGAGTGTTGCTTTAGCCTTTTCTGCTGCAGAATACAGTTCACTGGTTTGGGCTAGAAGTGCTCATGTTGAAAAGCTGGATACTGTTCTAAACTCCATCATGATACTAATCACCAGATGCACCTTAAATACCCCTGTCGATATGCTTCCCACACTGTCCGGTCTTGGTTAACCCGAACTGAGAAGAACTCAACAACTACTGAGCTCTGAGATGGCAAAACATCCTATTAAGGCCACATTAGGGGGCACCTGTAACCATCGTTTAAAGTCGAGAGAGAGAGAGATCCTCCAATTAAATGGTATTTTCTATCCAAAAGCTGGAGGAGAAATAAAGAAAGCCATGATAGTTACTCTTTATAGCCTTTATAGATATGAGAAAAACATTCAACCTAGTCAGCAGGGACGGTCCATTTTAAGATCCTCCACAAGATTGGATGTCCACTCACGCTTGTCAGTGTCATCAAATCCTTTTGTAATAACATAAGGGCTACTGTAGTCTTTGGCAGCTCAGCCTCAGACCATCTCAATATCCAAAGGGGAGTATAGTAGGCTTGTGTTCTTACATCTGCCCTTTTGGAAATTTTCTTTGCTATCCTACTAAACCATGCCAACAAATCGGCAAAGGGAGGCATCTATCTCCGGACCAGATCAGTTTGGAACCTCCTCTAACTGTCCAGAGTAAAGGCATCGTCCAAAGTTCAGCTAAAGAAAACACCTATCATTGGTCAGGATGTGGGCTCACTTCTCTGCATCACAATCTTTGAGTATAAACCGCAAATTCTCCATGACTTAATGTACCTCGGTTCAACGATCTCTGACACCCTGTCTTTTGATTCTGAGTAAACATGCACCTTGGAAAGGCAGCCACTATCATGTCAAAGAGAGTGTTGTACAACAAGAAGCTGAAGGAATACACCAAGGTCCAGGTGTACAAAGCTTGCATCTTGAATACACCTCGTTATCACAGCAGGTTCTGAACTCTTTGTGCACGACAGGAGAAGCTAAATACTTACATGCATCCTTGAAATTACCTGACAGTACAAAGTCCAAATTATCACAGTTCTTGGAGCGAGCTGACATCTTCACAATGTATAGATTCCTTATAGAGAGACGTTTGCGTTATCTTGGTCATGTTGTGAGGATGTAGAATGGCAGGATCCCAAAATACTTCCTTTATGGAGAGCTTGTGGATGGAAAGCGCCCTGTAGGCAGTCTACAGCTGCGTTACAAGATATCTGCAAGAGGGATTTGAAGAGCGTGGAAATTGACCTAAACAGACAGGAAGCCTTGGTCTCTGAGCTTTCGATCTGGAGACAGCTATGCAGAAAGGCTTTTCCTAGTTTGAAGAGACAATTGCCCAAGAGTCTTAGAGAAAGCGAGAAAAGAGTAAAGCACAAAGTCAGACAGACCAGCGACAAACTACATCTGCTCCCAGTCCGACAGGGACTGTCGCTTCCGAACTGACCTTTACAATCACACCAGCTACTGATTCAGAAATACTTCAGAGCACGACAATATAGTCTCGTAATACTGACAGGAGATCCCGTATGTATTTCTTTCACTTACAGCAATTATTTAGGTTTACCCGGAGTTGGTAAATATATTTTACGAATGTTAACAATGCGTTGGTGAAAGAGTGACAACAACAATTAAGCCTTGATAAATGAAAACAATTATTACTAATTAAATTATTGGCTTTGTCATATTTTTCTGTTGTGATGTCCACCTTACGTAGAAAGTTCAACATCAATGTGGTTTATTTATGCAATTTTTAAAAACTAGAAATACATTATTTATTTGTAGTGATTTAGTCTATAATTCCTATATGAAATAGAAAACTCTAGTAAAAATGGTTGTGTTTCATCAGTAATATACAATTTGGATTTCTGTATTTGGTTTTAAATGCCTATTTCATAATTGTTCACAAGTATATGTTGGAACGACGGTTACTCGATAGAAATCAAAAGGACGTTGGAAATTAAAGTCGAACAAAAAATAAAACTTCAACAAGTGTTAGTAATGTGGATTGATTATGCTGTACTCACCTTCTTAACTATAAAACCTAACAATTTCCATTGATTATCATAAAAATGCGAAAACGTTCGTGTGGGGAAAACCCAGTTCAAAAACAGATATAAAGATTGCAACTTCATTATTGTCGTTTTATGTTACCTGAGCATGAGTAACCTCTACGAAGATTTGTACTAAAACTAAAAACAATCATTGGCTAATTCATAAAATAATTACTCTGATCAACTTGAATGCTCGCAATCCAACATGGCTTTTTGCTGCAAAATTGTTTAATGTTATTATTTTCTTCAAATATTTCCTGGGGTTTATTTATCCAACCTGAGAACAGAAAATGGATACAAAGTGATGTCAGCAGAAATTCAGAGGCATCCGATGAAGTGAGGGTAAAACACAAGCTAACAATCCCATTATGTCCCTTTGCAAATGGGGAGGTCGAAAGACAAAAGAGATCAGGACTAAAGTCGATGAGAATTGCAACTACGGAGAATAATAATTGGAGGACGAAGTTAGATAAATGTCTTATGACTTGTCGATCAACAGTACACTACAACTGGAAGAGCCTCAGCGTAACCGCTATATGGTAGGAACATTGCTGCTAGATTGCGAGATGTATCTAAAATGGTCAACTCCGAAGAGGATACCAATGTACAGCGTCAAAAAAGTGAGGGATCTTGATACGGAAAAGAAATAAACTGCATCTGACTATGCAGAGAGTAGAAAACAAGTGCCGGAGAGGGAACTATCAGCTAGAGATATTGTTTTGCTTGAGAAGAAGAAAGGAAGTAAGCTGTAATCAGCATATGAGAGCATACACTATACCGTCTCAGCTCAATATGGTGATCAGGTCCATGTAGATTCACGGCAATGAGTGACGTGCAGAAGCAACATACAATATTCAAAAGCGATTAAATCTACCAGACCAGGAAAAGACACTTGGAACCATCACCGAAGGCCTGACAACTTAAAGAAGGCTTACACAGATATCACTCAAGGAAGAAGAGGACATAAGATCAAACCCAGCCCATACATGAACTGATAGAATAGGAAGCAAATAATCTATATAATCAAGGTTTGTTTAACAGAATATCTAAACAACCAGTAAGATACATTCACTTTGTAATGCACTAATTGCGTATATATTTTTATCTACTTAGCATTTACCTTCGTTGAATATCTATTTTGAACATTGTGTGTGAATATTTTGGATAACTTGTTATAGCATCAAATGCATAAGTTTATTAGAACCTGGATTTAATTGAGCTTTAAGAGACATTTACTAACTTTAGTCATTTCAAGCATGTACAATGCAGAGAGGGTATTTGCATCTTGTAAATTCCAAAATCATAAATTGTTTACTTAACTGAACCCTCTTTGCACCCTGTGTTGCAAAGGTCGTCACCAGAAATTTACAGCTTGGGCCATCTCCAAAACAAATTCAGAGGGAGTTCCATGTTCATTTCTGTTTCTTCATCGCCTTTTAGACTGTCCTTGTCCTGGTCTCCTTGAGATGGGCTCTATTCCTTCTACGGACCGGTGGCTCATGGAACGGTGACTCATGGCAGAGACCTTGGTGGTATTCGAAGCACACGTGTGATCCATCCTAATTGCCACATTTTGAATTTCTGGCGGATATGTTTAGCATCAGAACTCTTGAGCAGCTCATTACTAGAAATGGTCCTGGGTCAGAAGATGTTCAAGATCCTTCTGAGACATCTGTTCTGAAAGACTTCCAGTTTGTGGTCTATAGTCTTTCCCAGCTTCCACAAATTTTTCCCATACTGGAGTGTGGGCACCACATTACTCTTGAAAAATCTAGCCTTTGTCCTCGCAGTGATGTTGTTTACCTGATCTCATTGTCAGTGTCTCTATTCTTGGTCATCTTGGAGCTCAGATAGGCGAAGTGTTCCACCTCTTCAATCTCCTCTTCATTTAGTGTAATAGGTGCGTTTGTACTGTTTTTAATTCGCAGTTGCTTAGTCTTGCCGATGCTGATCTTGAACCCCATCTTTCTTGTTTCGTCTTCCACGGTGCGAGTCTTTTGCCTGCATTTCTTGGTGTTGGTACGCAAGTATGACAATATCGTCAGCAAAACCTAATCCCCCAGGCAACTAACAAAGTTCTAATGAAGACCCTTCCTTTCTGTTCCGACAGTCGTCTTCATGATCTAATCCATTCCAAGCACAAAGAGAAAAGGTTTAGAGGTTGGATTCTTGCTTGACTCCTGATTTGACTCTACAGGCGCTAGAGAGCTCTTTGTTTCAATTAACTCGTGACGTAAAGTCCACATACAGCATCTTTACTATGTTCATTTACTATGTTCACAACACCATAATGGCGAAGTATCTTCCATAGAGATTGTCTGTGAATACTGTCAAATGTTTTCTCAGATCAATAAAATTAGCATACAGTGGTGCTCTCTACTCTTTTCTTTGCTTCAGGACCTGCCTTGGGCAGGAAATGTGATCTGAGTAAGACTTGCCCAAAGGGAAAGCTTGCCTGTTCTTGACGAATGATCTTGCAAAACGGTTTACAGGTGAGTTATTTGAGCGTTATTCCTAGCCAGTTGTTGTAGTCTGAAAGGTTGCCTCTTTTTGCGATCAGGTCAAATATCCCCCTGAAAATCTCAGTTACCAATGCTGGGGTCTCTCTCCTCCGTTCTTAACATCAGAGCTGTTACCCCGTCCATCCCGGCTGCCTTAACCTCTTCAACAGTTGGCATCTTGATGGTGATGTTCAAGTCTTCTTCAGCCGGTGATATATCTGCCTCGCTGTAGCCTTTGGTATGAGGCGTTTATTAGCCTCAAAGTTTCATTATAGCTTCTTAGTAATTCCNTTGCGATCAGGTCAAATATCCCCCTTAAAATCTCAGTTACCAATGCTGGGGTCTCTCTCCTCCGTTCTTAACATCAGAGCTGTTACCCCGTCCATCCCGGCTGCCTTAACCTCTTCAACAGTTGGCATCTTGATGGTGATGTTCAAGTCTTCTTCAGCCGGTGATATATCTGCCTCGCTGTAGCCTTTGGTATGAGGCGTTTATTAGCCTCAAAGTTTCATTATAGCTTCTTAGTAATTCGGTACAAAGTTTCCAAGGACTGTCTTACTGCTGCCTTGTTTGCCTCCTCTGTCAGTCCCTCTACATACTGCGTCTTGTCGTTTTCAACCTGGTTCTTATCTCTTTGTCCAGGTCAGATTATTTTGTCATATGTTTTTCTTCAATCCTTTCAAATCTTGTACACATGACTTTCTGTTTCACTCCTGTCCTTTGGTTGACTTTTTGCCATGTTTCTGGTTGGAACCACTCTTCCTTCCTTTTCTTTCCAAATCCCAGCACTTTTTGTTAATGTCTATCTCTTTTTCGTGCTATAGTATTCTGGAGAGGTTTTTAATCGTCTGGCTAAAATCCTTTCCCGTGGGTCCTTCCTTTAGTTTTACAAAGAAAAGCCAACTCCTCTGTAGCCTCTCTCGTCCTGTAGTGAACCCCTCAACTTTCTGTTAATCAGAATGCGCTCAACCTGGTTCTCGGTTATCCCACCTGGTGATGTTCTTGTTATCTTATGGATGTCTTAGTGTTGGAATAATGTTCCTCCTATGACCAGATCATTTTCTCGACAGATGTAGCTCATGCGTTATCCATTGTCGTTGATGTCTCCACAAACCCCTCTCACTATTAAAAGCTTTCTTCTTCTGTTCACGTCATCAACTACTGCATTCATGTCTTCGATGACTAGCAGCATATCATACAATTTTCTTTTGTTGCAGCTTGAACATGTGTATAGAAAATGTCTTTGTCACCCTCCTCTGTATCCCAAGTTAGTGTATAACATACTATCACTGTTTACCTGGTGTATATAGAGTTAATCCTGTTATTCATACTTCAAGAATCCATTGGCTTCCACTCTAACAATGTCTCTTCTATCTTGCTGCTAACAATCAGGGCAAATCCCCCGGAGTAGTGGTCCTCTGGTGTTCCCGAATACATTATTTTGTGACACGAGGCTAGCTTTCTTTTTCCATCACCTACCCATCTTGCTTCACTAATTCCCGAAAAGTCTAACCCATAGGCATCGAACTTCTTCACTACCTAGCTAAGCTTTCTTGTCTGATACAATGTCCAAATAATTCAGTATCCCACTCTTGTCCTCTTTCTTGACCTCAGGGAGTACGGCGGCTGGCTGCTAGGTCCCTGTCGGGTTTAGCTGTCATCTATCATCCGTCAAGCGACCTTATGTGTTTCGTTCCCGTTACTGTATGTTAAAATTTGATTTCTGGGGTTAGTTTCTGTGAGATGAGCTTTTCTACGAAGTGGGGTTATCGTGGGTTTATACTCATTTTACCCTCTTCCTTTATCCGAGTTTTAAACAAAGATAAAAAATGTCTATCATGCATAGGCCCAGAAATATGGAATTTTCTGGCACCTGACTTCAAACCCACAAACAATAATGATAGGTTTAAACAGAAGATCAAAGATAACTTATTCCAAAATATACAGAGAGAAATATAGTATACATGTGTAGTATTAACTCCTCGTATCCTCTCTTACACTCGTGATTCGGTCCTACAAAGTTATATATTTTCAAAATTTGCACTGAAGTTTCTATTTTTTATTTCATTTATGTTTGTTTCTTTCTGACACCCTCACATTTTCCGTTTGAAATATCACCTATGAGAGGATCATTATGGAAATAAGATCAATCTGAGTTTTAATATTTTCCCGGCCACTACTACTAGGGTTTTTTTTTAATGGCAATTATTTTAATTTGTAAGTGTATTTTTATTTGATTTTTGTAACGTACCGATTTTTTATCTTTTAAACCATTGTAAATTTAAAACTGCTTTTGACTTTTTATTCTTTTTAATTTCTTTATTTCTTCGCTTTCACAATTGTGTCTCTGGAAACTTGAACAAATTCAATAGTATGACACTTATAACGGAGAAGCAAGCAGAGCGTACTATCTCAAGAGACGTAGCCTGGGTTCGAACCGTGAACCTCTCTCACATGGCATTTTGTTGATTTAATCACTCTGCTACTACTGCGAAGTTTAAATTTTTTGATTCATCTAGTAATTCATTTAATGGTCATCTGCCCGTTATTACTCAAGAGATCTTTAAGTTTAGCTTCAGTAATCGCCTCTGTTTCCACTCAGGATTCTTCTACCAGTAACCTTTATGTTGGTGCGCCAACTTTCCTTTTCAAGATAATCTTCTTTGATCGGTACACGATCTAAATCTGAGTCATGGCTGTCGATGTGAAATTTGACGTTTAACTCTAAAATTCGAGAGATATTTTCAGTACAATTAATTTAAGACTTTTTGACTTTTTGAAAGGAGGCTCCGGTTCAAATTTTTATTTTTAAGGGAACTGAACATCTCTGGACCCCAAGTTCTGCGTTCACATGGAAATGAAAAAATTATTAGCTTTAAAGATTGCATGGCTGCAGATGAATAGAAATGTAAGTTTTCTGAAGTTTGTCAGCCTCTGAAGCAAGAAAAATGGAAATCGCAAGGCAAATTTTCTGAAGGAACCTTTATTGCGAAAACAAATTGTTGATAGATCGTAAAGAGGACTAGGGTGGAAATTAGGTCAAAGAAACTACCTACTCAGTTTCTGATAAAAGTCCAATCAACAGAAATTTTATTCACTTTAACCTACCACAGATCAGAGACTAGGTCCTATAGGAAACGAGGATATGGAAAAACAACAAACCAACAGCGGATCGATATGCTTCTGCCAAGTCGAATAAATGCAAGAACTGTTGTGACTATAGGAAGCACGTACACAAAGTCATGCACCTAAGCAGAACTGTGAATCAGTTCAATTGCCTAGTCAAGAATGAGAAGCTGTCGAAAAGTGGCTTTGTGTAAATCCTCGCCCATAACGTCAAAAACTTGTTCAAATCGCTTTTACAAAGATTTGACGATTCTATTTTACCTTTTGCCCTGCCAGGGGGGTCTGAATGATTTTTTCCTCAATAAATATGGAATTTGATTATTATCTGTGCTGATCAATTAACGCTTAAAGTAGCTGTAAATAATGTAAGCAGATGTTCGAGCAAGACTTGTGGAACGTGCTAATACGTAAGAATTCCTACTACTTCGTGAAGGACAATTTCAAGTCAACCATTACTGATTACTACTAGCTAACAGATGAATGAAGAAACTAATGCCTCTTGTCTGAGCAGGTCTGTCAGAAGAAAATCCATGGCCCCTTGAGCAAAAAGCTTAAAGATCAGAATGGGTTGCCTCTATTTCTTCAATATTTTCTATTTATACAGCTAAACATTTTGTTTGCTTGTTCTAGAGCTTCTCTTACATGTAAAAATTTGTGTTAAACACAGTAGCAGAGAGTAGCCAACGTAGGAACCAATACAGTAAACATATGTACCTAGTATATATATATATATATATATATATATATATATATATATATATATATATATATATATATATGTGTGTGTGTGTGTGTGTGCGTATTCTTTTTTTTTGTTTATGTTTTTTTTATATGATGAGTGATATAGCAGCC
>RDPX01000095.1:380563-430007 GCA_003991215.1 Morbakka virulenta | reverse complement strand
AGAAAACATATATATCTAGTATATATATATATATATATATATATATATATATATATATATATATATATATATATATATATGTGTGTGTGTGTGTGTGTGCGTATTCTTCCTTTTGGAATGTTTTTTTTAAAAGTTAAGTGAAATAGCAGCCCCCTTGGTTTGTTTGGCAGCATGGCTTAGCAACCCATGTGAGACTTGTCTGATGTCAAGAATAGTTGAATTGAGTTGTCAGGTTGACGATGGGAGAAATACATCTTGAAACGTAGCTTAGGAAAAGCTAACGACTCAGGACATGATAAAGCTTTTACATCTGTGGCTTCCTCTGAGTCCATAAAGTTAAGAATTTTCAAGGACCACTGTAAACATGCTAATATGCTCTATTTTTATAAGAATACTACCACTTTTGTCCAGCTTCGATATTCTTAAGACATTTTCGTTTTGAGCCTGAATAAATTCTCTGAGTATTCTTACTCTTTTTAAATCTGATGTGGTTTCAGCAGGACATGATATAAAGAAATTTTATGCCAAAACGAGGTAATGCCCAATGAAAGAAAATTTAAGGAGTTATAACGATAAGAATGTTTTTAACAATCGTGAGGTTTAAAAAACATGTTTTCAAAACAAAACAAAATATAAACATAGTAAAGTCAATTATATCAAGCAGTACTTTTTCCACCCTATCGAGATCCTCCATTCCTACATAGTCTTCAGTTTCATCGAAAAATACAACTCTAAATTTGTTTTTGATATTGTTCCAGTATTCTATCTTCCCTATGAACAAACTGTACAAGGCTTTCAGTTTTCGCTCACAGTTTATCATCATACAACCGATCATTTTTATCATCCACCCATTCCAAACCGTCGTTTTGTGCTTGCTCTATGTCATATCAAACACTTTTTCGTGGTCTTCATCTTCTCCAGTCGAGGAATCTGGCCAGTTGGACTCGGAGTCAGCTCCGAATGAAGGAATGAAGTTGAGTAGTAGAGACACTTTGTAATATCACAGACCCTCATGTGTGATACTTTGATCCCCGGTTTCAGCCTGTTTTCTCCCAGCATTGCTTTCTTACGTTTTCATATACGGGTCCCCAATAGTTGTCCAGGCATTTCTGACCCAGTGAGTCATCAAAAGTGGCCTTTACATTGAGGATAAATCTTTCTCGTGTCCAAACATGTCCAGGTTATCTTCTTCTTCCACACTTGTTGGTAGTTATGTGCAGCGAGGACTTTTAAGATTTTCCCAATCGCTGCATCAACCACCTGCCACAAGTCTTTAGCATTTTTAAAACTGTACCACGCCACCTCTTTCAAATCCCAAACATAGTTCCTAAATTGATCTATTTTCTGAGCAGTCAAGTAGTCCAGCAAAAGCACATATCATTACAGACACTCCATTGACTCTTTGAGTGTGGAATTGTGCCATTTTGCCAAACACTCAATCAGCCAAAGCATTAACTTGCCAGTATATATCCACATCGGGGTGATTCGCTTCTATTTCGTCTTAAAGTACTCGCTTGCCTTTTCCCCGAAAGATGATGAAAAGTTTTGATTGTGTACCATTTCCACAAACATAGACCTGCAGCGTACATTGCCTTTTTTCCAACCCAGATGCTGGCTTACTTATCCATATCTTTTGATGATTGGCTCCCAGTTTGATAATTTCATATGTTTTATTGGAAGCGATAACAAAAAACATTGGTACCTGTTACAGCTGGATCATTGAAAGGGCAGGAAAAGGCCCCATTTAGCATCACACGGATCCGAATGAGCCCCACGACTTACCAAGCGTTCCCTGGTGATACTATGCCATTTCATCAAGGCGTCCCGGAAAGCTATCTTTTGGTTTATTCCGTTTTCGTTGTGGCTTTCGATCATTGTATCGATGCAAAAACGTTATGAATAAGTGTTTCTGAATTACCACTGTTTCATCACCTGCTAATTGCCACTGTTTCATCACCTCCCAATTCTCGTTGAATCATTTTGGCGTTGTTCCATAGCCAGATGAAGTCTACTTTTCTCTCTTTAGCACGCAAAACTTTCAACTGATCAAAAAGCCCCTAGGTCGACTCGNAGACCTGCAGCGTACATTGCCTTTTTTCCAACCCAGATGCTGGCTTACTTATCCATATCTTTTGATGATTGGCTCCCAGTTTGATAATTTCATATGTTTTATTGGAAGCGATAACAAAAAACATTGGTACCTGTTACAGCTGGATCATTGAAAGGGCAGGAAAAGGCCCCATTTAGCATCACACGGATCCGAATGAGCCCCACGACTTACCAAGCGTTCCCTGGTGATACTATGCCATTTCATCAAGGCGTCCCGAAAAGCTATCTTTTGGTTTATTCCGTTTTCGTTGTGGCTTTCGATCATTGTAAGATATTTCACTGCCTTTCTTTGTTTGGTGAAGAGCTTTTTGTAATGTCCACATCAGCAGAAATTTTCTTCTCTTTGATTTTCAGTTAATTTTAGACCAGCGGTTGTTTGACATTTTTATTTATTGGCTCTTTTTTCTTGTGTTGTGCCAGGATGCATTTGGTGAATGCCTGTCTTCGAACTCAATCATTCAACTCTTTCGTAGATGCGATCCTTTTGTCGCCTCCTTGTTCACTGTAATGGGCCCAGCAATAGTCGGCTCATAGACAACACCATAATCGACCAGCTTCACGATGGAGTGTACATTATCTGATACTTTCGCAGTATGATAAGTTGCGTCAGTGGTTATTGTCGTTGAAGAAAATGGTGTTGATAACGCAGAAAACTTTTTCTCGCAGCATAGTTTGTGTGTTCTCAGACCTTAAACGTTGGCAAATTTTTTTTTTAAATATCGCAAGAAATCTTTTTGGTATCATCTATTATTTCGTCAGAAATTTCTACATTTACCTCCGCTTCTCGATGACTAACAGTCTTGGTAAATGTAAAGAAACCTGTAGTTTTCCAACATATAACTTTCAACATGTTTACTTCAAAATAGTTTCACATCCTTAAACTTGATGCTCATACTGCTCCAGCTACTTACATGAATGCCTTACATAAATTAACATTTGATTTTCTGGCGTTTATATCATTCAATTTTTACCATTCCATTTACATTGACATAATAGGTCCGATGTCGATTTCTCAATTTCCAACTTCAGTAGAATTCAAAGTTTCAATGTTCTCTTTTGATTTTTTTCTCTTATTAGTTTTAATCTTTAGGGATTTTCTTTGTGCATACCAATCTTGAATGTTTCTAAAAGCATATGTTAGTAATCACATGATTAATTACCTTGCACCGCTACACCCATAGTTATCCTCTTCCATGTTTGTACCCAAACGGATGTTTCCAGCATTTGCTTTCAAAATGTTCATTCCACTACAAAAAATAAATCTTCTGTGCAAAGACTAGTTTCCTCCTGAAATTACACCAATAGAATCTTATCAGCAGTTCTACGTCTTTTCTTCCTAATATTTGATAAAATTTATTTGATAACTTGAAACCGAGCTGTACATTCAAGATTTTCACACAAACTAGACTAAACCAAACCAAACCAAACCAAACCAAATCACACCAAACCAAACCAAATCAAACCAAACAAAACCGAACCAAGTCGCATTAAACTTAACCGAACAAAACGAAACCAAACAAAACGAAACAAATGAAACGAAACGGAGCGAGCAAACACGAAACACAAATGAATTGTGGGGAAATTAAGCATATATGCTGTCAATGGCAGCAAAGCAATGAAATTATTTTAGTGTCAGGCTCATTCTTTAGCCTATTCAAATATAGCTCCCGGTTTCATTTGAGATCTCTTTATGTTACCCGTAAAAGTACACTCAAGGAACCACAGAGAAAATACAGTGCACAAAAAGTATGGGTGCGAAGTAGTTATAGGTAGGAGCAGTATACTTCAGAGAATAAAACTGTTGGTAGCTACAAAGTCATCGGTCAGCTCTCTTGTCGAAACTTCGTTATTTAAATGCAAAATTGCTTTGGACGCTTTCTTAATGGGAACAAACGCGAATACGGATCACCATAAAAAAGAAGTGTTTCAAATAGGTGCTCAAATGAAGACACGAGTAAAAAAACTGTAACAAGTTATAGGGCGTAAATATGAGCCTCATGAAGGCCAAGGCTTTCGATAGGAATGATAGTATACAACGCCAACGAGTTCTCTCAAATCAAAACATCATTCAACGCCGTGAAGCAGCACAACCACGGTAAGCAGTTAAATGTCTTCAGCTGATTCTGCTATAGTTGGTAATCTTTTACTAAATTTTCAAAAAAGTCTAAATTTGGTAAAAATCGAACAGTAAAAAGTATCCAACCGTCTCCAGCTGTTTACTGACACAATTCTATAAGACAAAGTTTTTATTTTGACATAGCATCCCAGTGGGGATTTCAAGTCAAGCGAAGGCAGGGATGTGGTGTTTACAGTGCCATTTCAAAATGGAAAACTGCGACAAGCCTGTCGGTAGCCAGTTCAACAATTTAGCACAATTGGAAACAAAAGAATGACACTATTAAATCTAGTATGTTCCTTTACGTAATGCAATATCACAAAGGTTGTCGCGCAGACGTAATCTTGTTCGAGTTCTGAGACATAACACGAAACTTTTTTGCCTTCTGTAGGTACCAACGGTCTATTCGAAGGGTCAACTGCAGAGAAATTCACCCGAGTTTCGTTTATGGGGTTAAACTGCTACCATTTTATTTAAAGCAGAAAAGGACCATGTAAACATCAGACATAAAAAACTAAAGAGCAACCTGTACTATGCTACTCGTACTTAACTGCCAACTAAAAAAATTTAAATTAAGTAAATTCAAAGCCAAATTGAATATTAAAGAAATTTGAGATACAGAAATTCAATAAGCGGGGGTTATCAGTTTTATCATCCAGAAAATTGAAACAAACTTTCAACGACACACTTTGAACAAAGGATATTCAAATTACTGAACGGGATATTATAGTTAACCTTAGTCTCCATATTTGATAAGAAAAAAGAAGCATAGCCTGCTGTAATACATTTGCCCTGAGAGAACCAGGTCATATAACTAATGTTGAAATTATCTAGTTCCAGACATTGTTTGTTAAATATTCACGAGTTCAATAAAACATTTTACACTTCAAATAATCACGAGGTTAAAAGCAAACAAAAAACCATTCTTTGTCAGTTCTTTAAACAATTTTACCCCCATTTCAAAATCACTTATCATTTTCCCCGAAAAGAATCTGCTTGAGAGTGTGATTTAGGTACATTCAAAAATTACTTTCAAGCCCTGTACATTATATGACTGATGGAGGGCTATATATAAGATATACAGAATGGCATTACCGTAAATTATAAGCGATTAATTCAGAGAACAAAAGTCAAGCCATCAAATGTCCTGGCCCCTTTTCCCAAAATGGATATGGTACGTTGCTCGTCATAAAACATGAATAATGGCAACGTTTAACGCTCGGAATAGGAGGGCCTCGATCATTTAAAAACACATTTCTTTGTGGTCTTCTATCCCTTAAATTCTCAGCTTTGCGCAGCAATAGCTTATAATACGAGTGGGCACTTGTGATGAACACTAACTATTCCACCAAGATGATTCGGGTGTCCCTGGTCAATTCGTGCAATTCCACAAGACCATGGTTTGGCAATTGAAATTTATCAGTTAAAACAGTCAAACAGCATCTGATCAGGAATGAATATGTCAGGTCACTGCAGTGAAAAAGCGTACATTCATAACGCCTTGCTTCATCAAATTCATTTAACTGCTCTTTAAAACCCCGCATTCCGTTAAAACGTATTATTCGGGCCACAGATAGAGCCGACGCCATGCTGTGTAAATAAATCGGCATTCTTTCTAAACTAACCATAAGAAAAACCTGTATCAACGCCCGACATATCCCTATACCTTTCGGGCATTAATACAGAATCAGGTTCTAATCACACTTCTTCAACACAAATAAAGCAAATTACCCTTTAAATCATTTAAATGAGACAACGTAAATACGCAACGAGTAACGCATTACCTGTACACTTAGGTGCATCGAAATTGATGGTATAATAGAAGTGGTAAAGTAACAGGTCTTCTGATCTCCAGTAAAAGGTCAATTAGTTTATCTTCTCAATACTTGGTTGGGAAAACAATTTCCAAGGGATCGCTTCCTTTTGCGTGAACACAACCCCAGAAAAACACGCATTAATAAATACTGTTGTTAATGTTGCAGTGTTTGAAGCAAAATGAAGGCAGGAGTAAACATAGACTACAGGAGTATTAGAACGAATTCCGAAGGTGCGCTAATACCCGTAAGATCGAGGAAGGGTAAGACCAGCTGCTCGATCCTCTTTAGCACAACTTTCTACCAGTTTGTGAAATAATATTGTACGTTACACAAGGCCTTTTCTACTAGGGGTTTCAAGCAATTAATCGAAATGGGTATGAACAGTCAATTCCAGCTGGAATTATTTACATCGGAAGCAAATCAACACCAACGGTTTTCCAAAGATAACATGCTTTTCACCATCTTTGTTAACCTAAGTAACTTCGGTTCACTTGCCTAGGGCTTTAACACCTCTAATGAATAACTCTAACTAAAAAAACACGAAACACTATACCAACCCTAAATTTTGATCCCCCTATTCGCGAGAATGCATAAATGCGGTATTTTCTCTATTCAAAATTTTATTGTACGCGGCGGGTATCACAAAGAAAAAGAATTTATTTCAAAAAACTCCTAAAAACCTCGACGCTGATAAGTATGAAACTTACCAATCTCAGGTGTTCACCACTCTTAAATTTCCTGTCAAGACGCGTGCTTATCAGGTCTGTTAAATGGATTCCTCTGCCACCTAAAAGCACCATCTCTCTACCAGTTATTTTATTTCTCAATGTTCTCATACTTGTACACAGTATACATCCATACAAATAACCAGGGAGAGGCCACTGGTTAGTCAGAAGCGTTAAAAACGAGAGCTAAATAAAGAAAACACCAATGGCGTGCTTCCTTTTCTTTCATTTCTTGACCATGAATCGTATAAAAGAAGTCATAACATTTACAAAATCCTTTCTATTAAATATCATATGGATGAGGGAAGTGAAAGCTGCCACATAATACTAGTATTAACACATAAAAATCAATACGCCGATTTCTTCAAAATTAATGACGGAAGTTAAGAGTGCGATTTCAATGGATAGCCAACAATTCAACCTGAAATAATAGTTTCGAGATCGTCGCATACAACAGTACAAACACATGTCCCTTTAACACGATTGTTATGCCACATTTACCGAAGTTAAATCAGCACCATAAAAAAATTGTTGGAGAAGTATGCACAGTTCCACTACCACTTTTCACCACCACCATAATACACATATTTTGGTTGTGCACCTTTATATATGATCGATTATGCATATCAGTGTGCACGCAGAATCACACGGGCAAATTTCAAAGGATTTCAAAAAGAAAATCGTTGTTTTTTTCCCTGGTACAGTTAATACATTTGTGTCAACATATTTTCAAAAGAGATTTAAATTACGTCATTAAAACAGTTTTGTGACTACTGTAGGAGCTGTAAAAATATTGTCAGCTTTGCAAATATTCGTAACAACAGAAACCTACAATTTCCACCACTGTACACTGCACTGGATAAAATAATAAAATTTGACGATATGAAAACAACAAGGCTCGGTACCCATACAGCGAAGCGAATGTGGATATAAAAACAGCAGCTGTCACTACCTCTTAAACGATGTAGCCAAACGTATCAATTAGGCAACACTGACCGCTGACTGGCATGCACTATCCCCCAGCACACCACATACAATCCTGCAATATCCTCGTCTGCTGCACAATGCTGCTAACCAAAATTGGTTTAACTTTAATGTCTTATTTCCAATATTTAACCTTTTCCTTAAAGACGTTAAAAACTGACAATGAAAGAACAGCTCCTTTACTAATAAGCTTCCGAAATACCAATGGCAGGCTCATGGGGACTGTGTTACTTTCTGTCACTTGTATACCTTGTCTACATAAAATAGATCACATATTTTGACGCATATTTGGCATTCGCCTTCTTCATAACATTAACATTAATGTTATGATATCATTATGGGGTGCAATAATTAGTTTAAAAGCTGGCTGGACATCAAATAATGTAACTCTAAACTTGTTGAATAAAAGCCAGTGACAATTTATGCTCCTCGTAAAGGCCCAAATTAGGCTTGGTTCCGCCTCTTCGCTTGGGCGCATAATACTTAACTCTCTGGGGTATAGTTAGAAAAACTCAACAAAACTGGACTTGATTATCCAGTTATTTACAGACGCCTTGAGATGCTATTATCTGGAAAGATAATTTACGTTAATACGTCTAATATTCCACGTTTTTTCTTTAAGAATGAGCAAATATATGACGGATTCGCGTGAGATTACCCATAATCTACTAGCCAAAATTTCGCGGGTATGTCGCAAAATGCTCTTGAAGTTGTTGACCCATGGCTTAAAAAATTCGGTTGTTTTACTCAACCATGTCTAAGTTTTCTTGCTTAATACTTGGTGATTTTACTATTTTACTTTGGTACTCAGAGTGGTTATGTGAATCAGAATAAGTAAAAATAAAAGTTCTCCATACATGACTTCTCACCAAGTATTTCGTGTCAACAAACTGCATTAAAGGGTGGGCTAAGAATAGCAGCTCATGTTATGATGGATGGTGAATTAATGGAACCATCCAAAAATTACGCTTTTCTCCTTTTTCTTATCATGTAAAAGGAAGCGATAATAATTTGAAAAATTATGTTAATCACTTTTTACTTGTTACCCATAGTTTCTTAAAAAATGATACATACAAATTACGTTTTTTTAATTCGTTATGGTCTCTAGTACAAATTACTAAGCCACAGTAAAACACCAATCCTTTTTCAAAGGGGTGTCATTTCTCCACCAATTGCGATCCCGATCAAGACAGCAAGTAGTAAGAGATCTGTACATGATAGTTGTTATGGTATATCCGCTAAAGGTAGTTCGAATTATATAGAAACCGCCGGTACTTGCTCACAACCCCACTTGTAACTGATTTGTGAATAAAACTTTGTATGTACAGCAGGGGTTAGTTGTTCCATACCGTAAGAAGGCACTATTTGTTACACCAGAAACTTTTCCAGCTTTACAAGTCATATCCCTCGAAAAAGCACAAGAAGCAGATTTATTTGGATGATCAACTTTATTACTTGCCACTTGCCACCCACAATATCTATTTATACACAGCGTTAATCTCAGTTACGTTTCAAAACATTGACAAAAATCAGGTGTCATTTTACCACAAATAAACAATAATCATTTGGGGTCATGTCAAGGAGTCATTGAACAGGGGACTAGAAAAAACCCAAATGTTCCAGGGTCAATACCAGCCAACCGGAATTCCCATATATGACAATATATTTGTGCAGTTGGGATTTTCCTAACTGACATGACGTTTTATAAACTACTAGAGTGCAAGGCCTTTCAATGTCAATTTAATTTCTTTTTATCCTCACAGTTCTAATATTATTGTGGACTGGTACCTTAAATGCAAAAAACCAGGTCTACCCGCATTTTAAGGGTAGGTCTAGCTAAATTATATTGTCAGTATTTCATGGTTAGTCGGGGATATTTAACTTCAATTGAAAAATATCGCTTCTGCGCAAAAAGTGATCACAAAAGTGGAGGATAAAAAGAGTACAGCTAAAAAGCTTGGGCCTATTGACTACTTAATTTTCACACGTAATTATTCAAATAAGAAAAGAATAATAAATCAAGCTGGTGGTGGAACGAAGGAATCCAAGTTTTGTTCTTCGCCAATGTCTTCTCTTGGCATTGTATCTAATGGTATTGCCTGTCTTCATCCTGATCCACTGTGGGATTGGTCTGTTTTGTTTCATCTTTTTTTGCAAGCTTTCGCTTGATCCTGAATGGTCTATGTGCTGCCATAACGATAATTCACAGCTTCTACCTAACAATGTTTATAACGAAAAATACTTTGGGGTAAGGCTGATTTATTGAGGTCGATAGATTTCTCAAAGATGGATGATTTGTATAACTGGCTTGATATCGCAAAATTTTACTCAAATGATGAAGAGACAAGACGTATAATTGAAGAAACTCAGAATTATAATCATCAGGTGCCAGAGCATAATAGATCGTTTTATAATGTTAATTTAAAACGTATTATGAAACGAAGAACGCGAGCTGAGGTAGTATCAGGAATGCAGATCAAAGAGTGGGACATTTTTATCTTGACCATTAATCAAGTTCTTGATTACATGAAGTATGGGATATTGAAGAAGAACGTTCGATCGAAGTTGACTAAGGACTCAGTCAATTGTATCTTACGTAGTATATATAACCTAATGTCTTACTTTAAACAGGGGTTCGCGTTTACATTTCTCTCTCCGTCGGTTTGGAAAATTAAAGAAAAATCAAAGAGTAGGAAGAGCCTATTCTGAAGTTATTAGGACCTACATTGAGAAGGGGTATATCAGAAAAATAACAAGAGGCAGAACCAAGACCAGAATGTATGGTATTTGCCCCATTTTGCTGTCATACGTCCAGACAAGACAACAAGAAAGACCAAAATTGTCTTTGATGCCTCAGCCAAAGCAGGTGGATCATCATTAAATGATTACATACATCAGGGACCAAAGCTACAAGGGGACTTGTTTGATATACTTATTCGTTTTTGGAAGAACCCTATAGCCTTAGTGTGTGACATTGCAGAAATGTATCTTCAGATAAAGATACCTCAAGAAGACAGGGGTTACCATCGTTTCTTGTGGAGGAACCTTGATGAGAGAAAGTCACCAGACGGGTACGAGTTTAATCGTCTAGTATTCGGAGTAAATGCATCGCCCTTTCTGGCACAGTCGGTTTCACAAGAGCATGCAAGAAAACATCAAGTAGAATTTCCTCGTGCTGCAGAGACCATTCTTCTTTCCACATACATGGATGACAGTATGGACTCTGTTTCAACTGAAGAAGAAGCTTGTACACTGTACCAAGATTTGAAGGTCTTGTGAGGAAAAGCAGGAATGCATGCCAGGATTTTCTCGTTGTAGTGAAATAGCTGAGTTATAGAATCGTCTCAGCGTAATAGTTTTAGAATTGTCAGACATACAGTAGTGGACTTGTACTATTGCTATTATTTGAATCATTGTTGAAGAACTGTTAAATTTACTTGGATTCCTTCGTTCCAGGTGGGTTCATTAAGGGCATAAATTGTCACTGGTCCTCAGCTTTTACGACTCGGTGTCAGGCAGAGTTAATGCTCTAGCGATTAAAACTAGTCTTCAATTATAGAAGAGCAATGCATTACATTTCCTAATCGATCAAAACTCTAATAGTGTGCCTGCTAAAATATTAGGATATAGACAGCCACTGGGTATTGAGCATGTGCTCATAGTAATATACACTTATTAAAACTGTTAAAAAACAATTGATGAAACATAACAAGAGTTGTGATACCTCCGATTTTACTAAACGTCGTGCATCAAGCACGATGCTCTTTCATTATGCGGATTCAGGTCTCTTGTTTTACTAAATAACACCACGCGGGTTGAATTGGGGCTGCTGGTGGTTGCAATTTGTATTTAAGGGTTGCTTCTCATGACTTGTATAACATACATGCATGGAAGTTTTCCTTTTTTCACGGTGCCATCCAATTCACTGTGGATGAAAACGAGAGATGCCTTAATGGTGGAGGCAGTTGCATATTTTCTGGTTTATCTTGATAAGGGGGTGGTAGTTTGGATCTCTGATCTACATAAAAGTTCTGTCCTGTATCAAAACTGGGAATGGAAAAGTGTTGGTTAAACGCCTCAATTTCTCGAACATTTGGAGGAAAGCCAATCTCTCGAGACGTTTGGTAATTGTAGTTCATATTATTTCGTAAAGTCAGGTCGTTAAATCTGGCATTAAAGAGTATACTTTCTGATTCATTAAGTTCGTTTGATTTTAAAGGTACAGCTGGCGTAACCATATTCCTAGGCAAGTTATCTGTATTTATCTGTATCTCGTCGTTGGTTTTAATAACCTCTGGCCACCCATTGTGTATCATAGGGTTAGAACCTATGACCGTATTGTTGGTGTTCGATGGGGCTTGTATGTACCCTGGTTGGCCTGGTTGGCCTGGTTGGCCTGGTTGGCCTGGTTGGCCTAACGAACTGCTATTAGATTGCATCTGATTTGTCCGACTGGGGTATTCCACAAACTGCCCTTGTCTGTTGATGACTTTATTTTCTGGAACACCGTTTCCTATCTCTGCCGGTCTAGTTAACGTTGAAGTAGTTCTCTGTGGTAATCCCTTCGAAACAACTGGCATTTGGCTAAAAATAGAACCTGTCTGCTGTAGCGGTTTTGCTTCTTGGCAAGAGGAAAGACCTTCGTACTTTGGATTAAAACCATAACTTTCATCTTCAACTCTCTGCAATTCTGT
Organism: Morbakka virulenta; assembly: GCA_003991215.1. NCBI lineage: Eukaryota > Metazoa > Cnidaria > Cubozoa > Carybdeida > Carukiidae > Morbakka > Morbakka virulenta. The sequence goes on along the minus strand of RDPX01000095.1, from coordinate 417,562 downwards.
CATCAGTTCTTCAACAAGCGATGTATCCTCTCCAAATAAATTATTCCAGTAACTATCATCTTGCGGTGTGCTCGTTACATCCATTCTTGAAGGGGCAGCGTTGTTAGTTAATGTGGGTCTTTGGTGCGTATTTAGTTCTGGTTCCGGCAAGCCAACAACTGAGAACATGTCATTATCAACAAGATCCATACTATTGTCCATACCATTAGCAAGCCCAATGTCTTTTGTCTCGTTGTTATTGTCGATTGGTATCTTAAAATCAAACTGTAGGCTATCATCTGGTGAGTCCTCCCCGAAGCTCAAAGGCGAATGGAGCTCATTGTCGTTGAACGATGTGTCCGAAAGCACATCGTCAATCAGGGACTCTTCATGCCCTACGAAGAGATAGGAGGAAAGTAAAATAGGGGCTAAAAAGATTAGTACTTAAGGGGGATTTCATTAGTTTTCATCAAATTCTACAAAACTGAAAAAGTAAAGCATTTATACTAAAAGATACAGTTAATTTTCTTTCTCCATCCACCGATGGTTTCTGTTCTAAAATACAAGTCGTTAAATATTACGATAACTGTCAACATTTTCAACTTCGGGTAATTTTCTTTACATCTTATTAAAACAGCTAATTTACACAATAGTCTATCGTCGAATTAAAAAAAAACCATCGTAATTTGAACCATAAAAATGTTGGAGGTCGCAGTTGTGCTACTTAAAACCTCTCCGGTTTTCTTCGTCTCCTTTCAAGGCGCACAGCAAAATGCCCTCAATAATATCAAATCTCGCGACAAAACGCAGCCATTGGTTGTAACTCGTATATCTTTGAAAACAAAAAGATTGTATCTTAAAAAACTATATATCAATCGAAATTTGTATGTTCGAGAACTGTCATCTTAAAGTATCAGAATTATTTTCGACTTCTCTTTTCGTAAATAAAGCAAATTGCACGTACTTCAGTTTCGCAAAACAACCTGCAACAGTGTAATTTAAAGTGTAACGTGTATAATCTGGCGTTAATGCGGAAAGAAAACCAGTGTCATATGTTCTTGGGTGCAAATGTCATGTCAATGATCGCAGGGCGAAATGGGAAAGAGAGAGGGAAGTGGGGAAAGGGGTAAAAATGTAGTCAATGGGTCGCAAAGGTTCAAATGTGGGGTGCAAATCGGAGAAAATATCTCTACAAAAAAACTTGCTTGTCTTGAAAAGTCAGTTAAAAAAACAAAATCCAGCATTGCAAATCAAACAGGTCTGAGTACATCGCTTTAAACCTTCCCATTCTTACAGAAGAACTGTTCAAGGGCTTGAATGGAAATTTACAGACCAAGGGCTACATCTAATGGTCTTCTAACAATATACAAATTTTTGGTCTTTCTATTCAAGTGGGCAATGCCGATCCAATATAAAAGTTACCAATGATCACATGATTGTTCAACCCAATCAAGCTTCACGAAATCGCTTCATTTCAATATCATATAAATATAATACATCTATCTCCAAATCCTCCCCTCTATATATTTATTCTTACAATTATCCTGCCCCATGTATGCTTAGATCATTAATCTGACCCCTTGGAGGAGGAGTCGTTCTGTAGGAAGCTTGCCAAGAAGCCTGATTGGTATGTTATGTCTGAGGACTGAGATTTGTACAAAAACGAGCAGTGGGTTCAAGTGAACGAGTATGTGGCAATTAGATTTTTGCCAAGCGATTTTTTATCAATAAAGAAAATAAGGAGAGGATTAAGGCAACCATTCAGTTTTTGTGTCTACCTGTCCCAAACAATTGAAGACCATATACAAATTCTCCACCCTGTCCCATAAACTCCACCAATTGTTAATGTTGATCGCCGAAAAGGAACAGAATGCTTTTTTTGGATGGTAAAAAACTTGAAAAAAACCGTACGTTAATGGAGTTAAGCAAAAACAGCAGCGCAAGGGCATTAAAAATTGTTAATTGTGATTCGGCTATAGCGCAGTTCCTATTGCCGAACCGCGTATGTGGTGGCTAGAAGGATTAGGGGGAATTCATATTCAACTTGTATCCCCCTCTCCCTTGGCAGGTAAAACGAGTTTCAACAGGGTTCACGACAGCCAGTCACAAAACTGGTGGGGTATATTACAATGGGAAATCAGTTGTAATATCCATTGATGATTTGACAAATACAAGTTTCTGGCAGACTCGCACTCGCTTATGTTTAACGAAGGATATGGTATTTCTCGTCTCCAAATTTACCAACCTTGCCAATGATACCTGCTTTTCAAAGTGGCATGTATAAGTACTGATCTAAAGCTTTTATTCATATACCTGTGATTGTTCAACAAACTGCTACTCTGTTCAACCCCTCGAAACAAAGGTGTAAAATGCAATTAAGAGTAAATAAGCAAGGTAAGATATTGGTCCTGATAAGAGCCCTTCCCTAATAAGCTCCCCTAACCCTTTTCAGAACCACAAGTATCGTGATTTGGAAATGTCAGCCAAGATGACAGCCGGCCGGGAGGACCACGAAGGGAACGTGGAAGATGTGCTACTTGCGATATCTTGTTACTCCAAAAACTTCAGGAAAATATAACCTATTTGTTGGGTTTTTTTCAATGTTCTTGTGATGACATATTTTGCATAGCTGTGTTGGTAAGAACTCGATATATAGGAACCAGCAACGTTTACAACGCCCTTTTGCGCTTGTTAGAACGAATACTGTCTTATATAAAAAGAAGGTGAGAAGATTCTATGATTATCACTCGATAAATATAAATAAGTCCTAAACAAACACATTAAAATATTTTAAAATGTCATACAAGGCATACAGAAATCAGAAATGGAATATTCTTTCAAGTACCTGGAATGATGGGTGCATCGTCAATTGGAAGAGTTGTTTTCGATTTTTCGGAGCTGAGCTCGCAATCATCAAAATCCACACCGATGTCTGTTACTGCTTCGCGTTTATTTGCAAAGTAACGTTGAATACCGTGCATGACGACTCCTTTGTGTTCCACATCACTAAAAAGAAAAAACAAATCAAATAAATTTGCATTTACAACAAAAAATCAAAAGCATGAGCTGTCAAAATGAAAGAAAAACACTGTAGCAAGGCTAGCATTTTATCTAATCTTGGCTTGAACAATTCTTAATGACTACCTTAACACAACAAGTCACCTCACAAAACCCTTGACATCACTTCTAATCACAGGAAATCTACACACATTAAATCACAGTGCTCGTGCGCCTCTTTTATCTCATCATTTAGGGGGAAAAAGTCAGAATTCCAGTAACGTTTCTCTTACTATGTGGTTGTACTACTCACCATAGGGCAGCACAAACACATTTATCCAATATATATCTCAATGCAAACCACAAAAAAAGAAATAAAAATAACGATCAAGTAATCAAAGAAACAAAAATGACGATGAAAAACCATAAGGAAGGAGAAAAGCACCCAGGAGTGTGTTAACCTAAGCCAAGCAGCTTATTCCCTACCATGTCAGGATTTTTATCAAAAATTGTTGTCCTGCGTTCTTGCATTCGTTTAATACATGAATAATAACCCCAACCCCTACCCCCAAAAAACCCAACAAAACACTTCTGATACTGGGGATCTGGCCAGGGGACTTGAGACCTTCAGACTGACGCTCTCCCAACTGAGCTATCTCGGCTTTTTCTCGATGTAGTGAAATTTGTAAACAAAAGAGCAGCTAACAGAAGCACACATATACAAAAAAATCCTACACAAACTCAAACAAAATATTGACGTTGACCTTGATTAACACCAAAATGTAATCAGTTCTTCATTGTGCTACTGTCAATATTTCCTAAAATTTCTTACTTTCAGAATATGGAATAACTTTAATGGCGGAGGTAATGGGATATGCAGAAAGAAGGGGATAAAAAGCCTCTGGCAATGGTAAAGAACATTATCGACAAAAGTCTTTTAAATCAAGATACCTTATAACATGGTTGACACAAAGTATCTGAAATTCTTCTGTTCCGTCTTCTGAATTGCGTTTGACGATAGTTGCATGTGTGAGCATCCATACCCAGCCTCCGCCTTTATTCATCCATCGATAGGCGGATGTAACAGTCTGACCAGCTTTAACACCTAGACGGAAGAAAGAAATCACTAACAATTCAAACTAAAATATTACCTATTCATCATGAGACGTTTAAACAAAATGTTCGTTTCCATAGTCACTCACTCCTGAACTTCTAGCTGCTACATAAAGTTTAAAAAAACCAATCATTTGGGAAATAGTTCATTAACCCAGTTCTAATTTTCAATGTTCACGCCATTAAGCCTTTTGAAAATCACTCGCTGATACCATGAATAATGCTAACGATTAAAGTGTCTTTTCAAAATTTCTTAAATTTTAAAAAATTAATCCGAGCTAGAAAATTTTTTTAGCTCTGATTAAGTGTCTGCATGTGCTCAGGCACAGTTAAATAAATACTTTTTCTTCTCATCACTTGTCTTTCTAAAGAAACAAAATTTGCTCACATAACAATTCAAATGCAAAAACATTCAAAATGAACAAATAAAACAATATTTATATAAAAAGTGAATAACAATTAAAACAGAAGCACCTATCCAATCACATGCCTGCAATCATCGACAAAGCTAGTTATTAAACGCGGAAGCTTGACATTAGATGAGGATATAGTCTCGCGCTTAGCATGTACTTCAAAACTAAACTATTTTTCTTAATGTCTTTTCCCGTCACGTCTGGGATTTTAGAGGATCAAGAAATTATTTTACCAGCTGTTGTCTTCCTAGAACGAAACATCGGAATGTAGGGTGATAACAAAGTTCCGACCGTCAAGGGCATACAGTTTTTCATGTCCACAATGAAATAGCAAGGAACTAAAAACTCAGTACTCTTCCTGCTCTTTAAAAATTGAGGTGCATAAATTCCTTATTATTAAATGTGGACACTGGTGTTTCCACTTTCATTTTTTTGGTTTTAATGGCATTTTCCCCAGTAACTGGGATCTAGACGATGCCCTTCATATGGACTTAGATTTGGCAGTGAAGAATTTCTTGGCCGGATGCCCTTCCTGACGCCAACCAATGTCCTTTATTTTGAAGTTTTAAAGTCGTCCCCTCGGAGAATCGAACCCGGAACCTCTTGGTTACAGTGCAGTTGCACTAACCATTAAGCCACGGTTTCTCAATGTTTTCGCTTTCAAATATCCTAAAAAAACCCATTAAAATTCCTCATATTTCACAAGATATTCTTAACCGTCATTGTTTCAAGCTTAACTAATGTTTTCACATATTTTCGTACGTTTCTTAGAGCATTCAAAGTTTGACGACATTCAGGGCTCTTGCTCTCTCATGTTTTCTCGGGTTTCCCAGAGACCTTAGAATGGACCCTCAGTATGGATTTCCGAGTTTTAAGCTCATTTCGGGGTTCGTTATAATTCTCAAGCATCATTTGTCAAATCGTATACTTCCATACTGGTTTCTCATTTCCTCTAATCTCCCCCAACTGACACTGTACGCCCATCAACCAGATATAAAACTATCGGGCATATAACAAAATCACTTACGACAGAGAATGAAACAGAAAAGTAAGTCATTTCAAAATTGCAGGGTCCCTAGAGAAGCTTTATCGAATGTCAAAAACGACATAAAAGGAAAATAAAATAGCTGGGCATTTATTCAGTACTTACACTGGCTGTGAGAAACCTGAATTGTCATCATATCATCCAGGTGGTAGAATTCATATGCCGACAATCCAACAATATCTCTTGCTCTCAAATTCATAAAACGATTGATGCTAAAAAAATATTACCATTTGTGATCAGTTTAAAACACAACTCAAAAAACACCTCAGTATTAACAAAGGAAAACATTCGTTCATTTACTGCACACTGATGTTGAAAACAGACTGCAGTTCCTGAGAACTTTTTGGTGTGCTGGGCCCCGTAAAATAGGAAAAAAGTTGGACTCGAGGCGATGGTGGAAATATGGGAATAAGGTCTTGAAAATTGCAAAAAAGGTTCCCAATTTTCGAATTAACTTTGAAGAGTGGATTATCAGGAAATGCTGAGCCTTCAAATTTGATAAAATTCAAAAATTTCAAAAGCAGGGGGAAAAGTTCTAAAAGACCATGAAGATACGCTCGTGCTTTTTTCAGTTGTGTACAAATTTTTCAATAAAAGGAGCCATAAACATCAGAACATGTTCGGTGTTATACTGCAGGCAACAGAAAAAACCCTGATCTAGAAACTTGACGGGCGGCGCTATTGATCCTTTGTTCCATCTTTCTGTTCACTTTTTTTAGTGCTCAACTGAGGTTATCAGTGCACGATTTCATTATTTGTCAACTCTGATCTTTTATCAAAGTTGTCAGCATTTCTAAAATTGATCATTTCTTGACCTCGAATATCTTTGTGTTAAGGTGTGTTTCAAAATTTGTGTCACAAGTTGGCCTTAAGTAATGCGTAGGATTAACAGTTGTTTAAAGTGCTGTAAAAAAAGCCGTCAAAGGAGTAAGAGAAACGCAGAATTAGATCTTTGAATTTTCAACTTGCCTACGCCAAAGAACAATATTTTTTTTCAAAGTGAAGAAGGGATCAATATTATTACAAAAGATCGCGTTACAGCTGAAGATTTCAAATGCAGCTTGCGAACGATACAATCAGAAACATTACAAGCCTGATTGCACAATAACACGTACGATTCTTTCTGCTTCTTTCACATTTTATTCGTGGTGTGGGTTTTTCGATTTTAGTTATGGGCACTAAAATTTCTGACCACCCAGGTTCTCCTTGACGAAAACGGCAAATTATTGCCATTTTCACTGTCATACAAAAAAATAGCGGGGCTAGCCGGCTTTGGCCGGGTCTATATGGCACAATAGTGCGATTCTGTCGTTTTATTGACCAACAAATAGTTAAGAGAATTGAAACAGTTTCCTTCATGTTCAAAAATGTTTGAATATATATATATATATATATATATATATATATATATATATATATATATATATGTGCGTTTGTGTGTTTGCGTATATCCGGGTCTTCTCTGATACGGCTCCATCAAACCCTGACCATATTTACTGCCAACTTCCGCAACTTCCGTCTAGTCAAACCAACAGGAGCCTCTGAATCTGAGGTCTGCCTTCCTGTATATTCGGAAATTCCTCTAAACCTTCTACATCAATCTTAAAAATTCTCTCTGCATATTCTTACGTTAAACCCCGAGCATATTTATTGCCACTTCTGTTCTGCCAAAAACACTAGGACTCGTATTCTAGGCATTATCTGTCAGATCTCCCACGTAACGGGTACACTGATCTTCTTTTAGTTTTAAGTCCTTACATTAAACCCCCAGTCATATTTGTTGCCAATTTTTACACCACATTCATTGCCTTGCAACACATGATACTTGGTCTTTTACTGATGGAAACCTTGGTTAACAGTGAAGTCATTTTTGACATTAACAGATTCCACCTATGAAAGCCCAAAATGAAGGAACATATCGAGAAAATTGGTAGGGGGCAGTAGGCACGCGACAACATAAAATGCAAGACATACGGATCACCCTCCAGGCACTTCCACAGGAAAGCTTTTCCTCTTTGGCTTATCTGGAGCCAGCGTTTAATCATTTAAAGGCCACCTGTCCTGCATGGTTGAGCCCTAAAACTCAAGACACGACTAAAACGTGACAGGAGCTCTACACTTGATCTTCTCAAAATGGCCAAGAAGCGAACACATAATACTACACTTACCACAATATGCAAACATCAAAATTGTGCACTGTTACACCCAAATACGTTGCGATTCAGGACGATTTAACATAAAAAACCGGATCAATAGGGACCCCTGGGAAATTTCTAAACCAAGGTTGTTTCTGTTTACTGTGGTGTTACACTGCGTTTATCTTGTGTTTATATTGCGAAGTGAAGTTTCAAAATAGAAAAAACCGTCATTAGTGACAAAAGTACAAAATTACAGATTTTGTACTGGAAACCCGGATTTGTGCCCCCGCCAACTGGTGACTAATTCAGGTCGGTAACGTTGAGGTAAAAAAAACGTAGCACGAGCTAACTCCCTTGAACGTAGATCTGTATACTCAAAAATCTATAATTTAACAAGTAGCTAAGAAACATGTGGTATTGTCAAGTAAACTATTGATTAATAAGTCTGTTTGATGGCACACGATCCAAAAGACCAGAAAAATGGGATAAGCTAGCAGCGTGAAGGTGGTGAAATTGCAAGCACTGAAAGATCATTAACAAAGCATCGTACGTTTAACATTGATACCCACAAACCATTTTCCGCCAATGAGCCGGGCAAATGAACGTGTAAAGACGATGCAAAATGTTGGGGGAAATTAGGCCTTTACATATTACGAAAACAACCAACATAGTGTCTTTGAGTAAAACCCATAGCCAGGCATTGAATATGGGTAACTTTATGCATTTTGTACAACGAAATGTCTTCCAAGCCCCAACAAGGTCTTTGGAAAACACGCCCTTTACAACTGCGCAACACAACATAAATGCCCAACGGTTTTAAAGGAATCGTTGTTATTACGTCCAAAACGGGAAATACGGTATTAGGTGAAGAGGCTCTTTCACTATACACTAAATTGTCTCATATGCAATAAATTCTCACATATAAAATAGAAAGTAAGTGTCAAATTGCCCTCAATACCCCGTTACGTTGTTTGTGATTTTGACTGTTGAAAACCCAATATATCCCTTGTACATCTCCATAAACGTTAAATGTCTTCCTTAAAATAAGCTGTACTGAAAGCGCTTGATGAACTGTGACTCAAATTTTCGCAATATATATTATCGTGGCTGGAATTCACCTAATAGGCTTTGGTTATCAACAGTTTTTAGTAATTTCTCTAAGATCGGGCAAATTGATTAATTCTGTTTCATCAATAACAAGCAAGCTGCTAACGCCTTTTTATTTACGGTCTTGACTGCAGATGAGATAAGGCAAATAAAAAACACAGCACTGTGAATTACAAGAAAGATAATCTTAAAAAACCCACTGTTCACATCATGTTTTAATAACCCTCAAAATAGCAGGTCTTCTTTTCAACTTAGTGAACAAAATCCTTTTTTTCAATTTGTTCAGCTATGGTTACAACTGACCTAATGATAAGAACTGAGTAGAACGTATGTTCAACAACGCTCTGGAGTTAAGTGAATGCTGTCGATCAAACAAGCGTCAAAGAACAATTAAACCTTTTAAGTAAAACTTGTCTTAATGGTATGCCTAAATTCAGAGCATACTAGTAGTAGCGTAATAGTACCAAGGGCAAAAAGTACAAGACAAAAAATGCATGAACAGTTAAGTTCCAAAAGCAATCAATTTTTAAGGAAAGAAGATGATCGTTAAACATTATGACTCAAGCGGCTATCTTCAGTGGCTATCAACTGCAATATGTGCTAGTTAGAAACTCAAGTGAAAAAATACAGTTACATGTAAGGAATGATCAGTTAAGAAGGCAAAAATACCAGGCAACGACGAAGTAGCAGTCCTTGTAATTGTAAAAGTATTTCTGATCGTACGGTGTAAAATGCTAAACAAAATTCCTAACCATCAGTATGGATTCGTGAGAAACAGAGGCACACGAAACCCAATCAGCAGCCTCAAAATGGTCTCTGAAAGGGAAAATGAACACCAGGAAAACGTATATCTAGTCATCCTTAATTACAAGAAGGGCTTTGAGTGTTAAGCAGAGCGATTTGTGAGCTACGTTGAAGGCATTCAGATTGATGAAAATAACTTCAGGATCATCAAGAATCTTTCATCAAGGAGGACTTCAACCTTTCAGAGAAAATTCGCAATGACCATGTCCCCATCCGGAGAAGACTGGAGACTGAGAAGTGTATGTCGCCGATTTTTTCAACTTCTATTGCGAAATAATCCTCAGAAATATTAACGACGTTTTCGAAGATCGGCTAGTCAATGACTTTCACAAAAATAATATTTGTAACGCTTTCACTGCAATCTTCATCATCACGTCTACGGAGGGCCCAGATGGTAACTCAGATTGCAAGTCTCCAGTAATAACCGAGATTTCAGCATCAACTAAAAAAATGTAATGTGCATCCCAAAGCAAAAGCCAGAATCCAAATTCGATTTTAAGACAGTTTACGAAAGCATAGAACCCTCAGTCTTAAACTAGCTTACATCACAGCCAGTGACGAGGGTGAGCAAGAGAGGGAGAAGAGAAAAAAAGAATAGGTAAGACCATGCCTATTCCTTGCTTTGTTTTTCGGTGACAAAACTACACCGCCGAGTGTAGTTTTACAACCGCATACTCCTATTTTGACAGGGTCACAAATGTAAAATTAGTTCCAGCAGTGGTGGGAAAATGAAAGAGCTACTCAAGACGATCAATTCACGTCAAATGAAATTTGTTGGACATTACATTCGAAAACAGAAGCTCGAAGATCTTTAACTCAGAGGCCGAAATGTCGGAAAGCGCGCTCGGGATGCAGAGTGGAAAACATTTCTTCAGAACTTCCAGCACAAGATCCAGCAGAGAGCAAAGACTGAGAATGATAGCGACAAATTTCAATAGAGTAGTGGTTCGCCTAACCATGTTTTACATTGCTAACACTGAAATAAGAAGAATGACAAAGTAAAAGAGGGTCGAATGAAAGTAAATATAAAAGTAGAAGTCGAAGAGGAGGGAGGGAGAAAGAGCAGTAGTGTTGAAACCAGAAGTAGTGGTTAGAAATAAAAACGCAACAGCATAAACTTACAAGACAGATGACAGCTGTTGGCAAAACCCTTTCGAAATGGTATTTTCAATGAGGATGAAGGGGGGGGGGAGAGGGGGATTTTTAGCTGAAGCTGAAATTACCAGGAATGTAGTGTTTGTTGACAAGTGTATCTAATGTACACTTTTCTAAATCATTTTCAACCCTATTGCGCATGCGTGTTTCTATAACTTCTTGACATTGTGGCAGCAATACCTTACTGTGGAGCTGACACTACAGCTTACGTCCCCCATTGTATATCTGGGGTTCATCATTCAATTTTCGTTTAATGAATGTACTTTCTAAACACACGGAAACACAAATATAGGGTTAAAAAAAGTTGCACTTACTTTCCTTCACAAAACACAATTTTTAGGTCAAGCCCAACTCTGCTAATAAAAGCGTGGCTCTGAACCCGTAGCTCGCATACCGTTGGTAATGGCAGAGGGTTTCCAACAGCAACAAGGGCACAGGGATATTTTTCACCCGGTACTTTGTTCCTGTAAGGTACCACTCGACCAATTATTTGGACAACCTAAACACAAGCAAAGCATAATATAGGTACATAGGTAACACATATAGTTTACTGGACTGGCTTTATTCTGTGTCGTAAAAATGTCATGTATTTGGAGGTGAAGTTAACTTTTACTAGTCTAATCAAGTGAGGGCATAAAACAGTGGCACCAAGCATTGGGGGTGGGGAAGGGGTTGGTGTAATACTCGTGTTAAAAACAAAAGAAACTAAGAGGCAGGTGTCTATTTCTTCCCAATCAACGTCACCAGTATAACTACTAACGCAACTTGCACTGTCACAATAATGAGGATGGCACATGTAATAAACAAGGCTCGCACTAATCAACGCTCTTTAGTCATTACTCTTTTAGACCTAAAAAATGCTTTTGGTGAAGTTCATCATAACCTAATAACATCTGTTCTCGATCACCACCATATTCCTGACAAAATTAAGTCTTTAATCACCAGTCTTTACACTGAATTTAAAACATCATTTATCACTTATCATTTTACAACTGAAGCCATAACAGTTCGTCGTGGGCTTTTACAAGGATATTGTCTTAGTCCCCCACTCTTTAATGTGTGTTTTAACATATTCATTCAATATATTAGGGCTGAAAAATACAACCAACTTGGTTTTTCATCTCACGATAAGAATGATCGCATGTTCAATCCTGTACACTGGTTTCAGTTCGCAGGTGATGCTGCGGTCATTACAAGTGGGGAAAGAGAAAACCAGCTTCTTTTAAACTGTTTTACTCGATGGTGTCAATGGGCCAACATGATCATAAGGGTTGATAAATGTGCCACATTCGGAATAAAAAAATTCACTACAAGATCTCTTCAATTTCAACCTAAACTTTTTGTTAATAATGAAACTGTACCTCCTGTAGCCATGGGGGATGCCTTTAAGTATCTTGGACGTTACTATGACTTTGAAATGACCAATCTGTCTCACAAATCCAAGCTTCTGTCTATTTTACTAGATCTTCTCAAACAAATTGATTCCTTACCTATCCATCCAAAACACAAACTGCGTCTCTATAGTGAATTTGCCCTCCCAAAGGTTTCCTGGCACCTTACTATTTCAAATGTTTCTAAGACTTGGGTGGCAGGTAATCTCGACAACTTGGTCTCTAAATACATACGCCAGTGGCTTCACCTGCCTATAAGTGCCACTCTTAGCTCCATTATTCTTTTCAAAAATCAATTTGGACTCAACTTCCAGCTATCTAACACAAAACTTCTACAATGCCAAACTGTCACCCGTAACGCTCTGAAGTTGTCACCAAATGATAATATCCGAACATTGTGGAAAAACACAAGCAATGGTACCAATATACAACACGATATTTATAAAAATACAAAAGAAGTTCTGAAAGCTGTGCAGACAGAACACAAGGATCGTTTACAAAGTTATCTTACTACTCAAGGTACCATTCTCTCATTTCTCTTTGACAACGCAACTTCAAAATATAACAAGTTTTGGTCTGAAGTTCAAAGTATACATGTGCTTGCATAAATCTTTTTTAGATGGGTACTGTAAATGGGGTTTTTATTTATCCATTATTAGATGGTTAACCACTCGATAACAACTAGACTTCCGACTATCTGACAGTCATGGCTGTACCAGCTATTTGTAGCATAGCAAAAAAAAATAAAAAAATGACGAGCTATCCAAACATGAGTTTCAAACAGAAATACAAAGGATGTGAGGCATGGAAGTTACGATTATAAAAGCATCCGTAGGAGTTGGTCTAGGACAGAACCTAAAAGTTCAGTGATTAAATATTAGGGAAAGCGTGGTTATAATAGATTTATATTAGCAGCTCTCACATTTGCCTCACAAAAGTGACGCTCTACCAAGAAAATACCAAGAAAATACCAAGAAAATCTTCAGGTCGTATTAAACCCAATCGGACTAAACTAAACAAGGTAGACAGGACAGCGAAAATGCCCAAATATTCTGCTGTTTTGAAGAAAATAATTAAGAACTATGAAGTACCATCCACAGGCTGCTAACGCAACCAGTTAATTGCTTACCTTATAACCCATTGTTTTAGCATAGCTACCACCCCGTTTCACAAGGGCACACTTCATTCGTACAAAGAACTTAACAGGTGCATGTGCTCTTGCAGTATCTGCCGCATGGTCTTCGGTTTGATCGCCATTACTATCATCTGAAGTTTCAAAAATGATTAAAAAATATTTTTTTTGAAATCAACACAAAAATCGTCAAGTCTTTTGAACATACTAAATATAATAAGCACCGATGTTATTTCTTCAAACACTTCAAATGGCGACTGTTGCTCATTTTAGTAATATCTATAATAGAATAATGTGTAACAAAGACAATGGGGGCTGGATTACATAATAAATGTGAGTAACAAAAACTGAATGTGTCAACTGTAATTGCAATACGGGTAAGGGAGAAGACAACGATTGGGAAATTTGAGCAGTATGGGAGCAGCAAATCTAAACACTGGCCTGTTGCAGGACTTCAAGTTTTCATCTATAATTTCTGGAAAAAAAACCAACTTAGGTTTTTAGGCAGTTAACTGAAACAGAAGGTAATTCTCTGTTTGGTGATTAAAGGGCATTACGCATTGTTATCTTGTTGGGACTTCTCTTGGCGAAAAAAATTCCAAACAAACAAAAGAAGATAAGGTAGAAAATGCAAGTGCTGCATGATAATACCCTTTAAAAACATTTTCTTTTAAGTATTCTTAACATTTGGAGTCAAACCGGGAAGGGATTCGATGAAAAAAATAGAGTCGAGGGCAGGCTAGAGTGTGAATTGATGAAGGCATGGGTGCGTACGAGGATATAATACTGGGGGGTAACAATGACTTTCTGGGGCTGGTATGGCATACTGGTAATCAGTCAGTGTGTAGCAGGTAACAAATCGAAAGAGTCTGACGATATGTAAAATACATGAAAATGTGGGGAAAACAAGACTACCGCTCATATACAGGTAAGTGGTGGCAACATGATATGGGCAACTGTGCTAAGAGCAAAACTTATCTTGCTCTTAGATACTACATTTCTCTAGAGATTCAGTGGTTCAATGGCTAAGTAGTTCATGGTGGTTACTAAGTAATAAAAACTACATTCTGTTGCCTTGAAAAACTAAACGAATTTGGAAAAACCTGTAAAAGGTAGTACAAAATAACTCAAATAATTTAAATCCATGTAATCCGATAACTCAAAATGAGATGGTATTCTTGGATCATGTTTACCAGAGGATTATATAAATATAAAAAGTGTCAAGGAATTAACGAAAAACGGAACCATAAAAGAAGTGAAAAAAGTGCTGTTTAAGAAAATGAGAACGCATAAGAATAGCGGGGCAATTACGGGGGGGGAAGGGGAGGAAAAAGAAACAATAAAAATGAAAGAGCAATTGGTTAACTTAACAAAATGAAAATGCTTACCCTCTGATGATCTATTAAGAGAATCTTTGATGAGTTTTGCAAATTGGACCTGGTCATCGTCATGAATATAACTGAAAATACTGGAGCCTATCAGCTCGACCTAAAAAAGAAAATACAAGTCAATCACTCAAGTTGTTTCACGGCTTCCCTTGATAATCTCTGCCGGAATCAAACTGTGGGTTTGCGAGGAAGCACGCCAACGTTTAAAAGTACCCGGAGGACGACAACGATAAGCCTCCAAGTCAATTCGCCTCTATTGGAGGTGGAGTGGTGAGGATAATGTCGATAAAAAAGCGTGTTTGATGTATCACAGTTCAGAAGATGAAATGTTTTGAGAGGCAAATTCGACATACTTTTGAAATAAATTGTTACTAATATACCGTACAAAAACAGTACAAATTACTACATTAACTCAGTGAAAACAAGCATATAGTTAATTACCTACATTAGGAAAAAAATATAAAAAGAATTAAACAATTTCAAAATAAAGCAAAAAGCGAAAAACGAAATCCGACTTTTTCTCAAAAACCCTAACCTTATTAATATCATTTTCACGTTCACCCGATTTTAGATGCTGGAAAAGTACACCGGCTTTTCTTATGAAGTTCAACCACCCAGCCAAGTCACTTTCGGCTTAAAAATCACTCTTTACTGAGAGTCACCTTTATTAATTTTACACACTTTCCCTCCCCCCACTTCCCCCCCTCCCTCCTTCCTAACTGTAAGCTGTATTGCGCTACACAAATCACAAATAAGATCTTTCTTAGCGTTTCTTTTCTGAAATAAACTCTTGACGGACTCACAACATTTCGTTGCATGGCATTCTCTTTATTCAATAAAATTTACAAAGGCATGCGACGGTAGTCTAATTCTTAATTAACGTCCTTTCCCGACAATNGGAAAAGTACACCGGCTTTTCTTATGAAGTTCAACCACCCAGCCAAGTCACTTTCGGCTTAAAAATCACTCTTTACTGAGAATCACCTTTATTAATTTTACACACTTTCCCTCCCCCCACTTCCCCCCCCCTCCCTCCTTCCTAACTGTAAGCTGTATTGCGCTACACAAATCACAAATAAGATCTTTCTTAGCGTTTCTTTTCTGAAATAAACTCTTGACGGACTCACAACATTTCGTTGCATGGCATTCTCTTTATTCAATAAAATTTACAAAGGCATGCGACGGTAGTCTAATTCTTAATTAACGTCCTTCCCCGACAATGCCCGACTTAGTGACGTTTACTCCCTACGTCTACTTGATCTGGCCACTTCTACCTGGTTCGGGGTCCTTTCAGTGATCCAATGGCGTCATTTTTCACGCATTTCTGAATTAAAAGACGCTCGTAAGTCTTGCAGACGCAGCACAACAAGTCTTTCCTATTCTCAACCTCTACAGGTCCTAAATCTCCGAAACTGTTTAAATGCACTTGCAATTTGTTAATGCATCTCGATGTGTATCAAATCTGACCACAACAGTCCCGCTTCACATAGCGCAGTACGTTTCCACGATATAATTTTGTTATCCAACAACCATCATATCTGAACAGCAACAATTTATGTTTCTGATAAAATACTATAATTTTAATCTTTTAGTCAACTGGTGCAGAAACGTATAAATGTCAACGAGTCCTTTAAGCTGAGGGCAGTATCGATCACTGTGGTTCTCAATACAGAGAATACTAAAGCAGCCACTAACAGCTTTGTGGTTTGGCATAAGCGGTTGATCTGTTCTTGAAAGGATTAGTTTATAAGACCTCTTTACTTAAGGCAATAACAATGAAAAAGCCTTTTTATCTGAAGGGTTTCCGAGGATAATTTAAGCTTAATTTCTGTTTATGAAGAGGCAGCAATGGTATGTTTCACGCAAACATTTTCGCTCACGTTTTCTTTACATACCTGAAAGGGGAGTGGGAAATAACAAGGAGTGGTACCTTACGATCCTTTAATAGCTAGACACAAAACAAAACGACTCATAAGAATGAATACAAAATATAAATATATTTAATAAATATATAGACATATATATAATAAAAATAAAAATAGTACAATATTAAACATACATTACTGAGGAGCCGTGGCTTAGTGGTTAGTCCAGTAGCACCGTAACCAAGAGGTTCCGGGTTCGATTCCCAGAAAAGGCTAAAAGAATTTGGAACTTCAAAGAGAAAAAGCTATTGGTTGGAAAAGCTACAGGAAGAACATCCCACCAAGAAATTCTTTGATGCCAAAATAATAGTCCATTTGAAAGGCACCGTCTGAGTCCAAGTTACTGGAGAAAATGACGTTAAAACCAAATTAAAATTATACGTACATAACCATGTAGTCAGCCATGGAGGCCGTAGCCCTTTCTACATGATGAATTGGCCGTTGAACAAATAGCAGTATAAGTAGTTTNAAAATAAAAATAGTACAATATTAAACATACATTACTGAGGAGCCGTGGCTTAGTGGTTAGTCCAGTAGCACCGTAACCAAGAGGTTCCGGGTTCGATTCCCAGAAAAGGCTAAAAGAATTTGGAACTTCAAAGAGAAAAAGCTATTGGTTGGAAAAGCTACAGGAAGAACATCCCACCAAGAAATTCTTTGATGCCAAAATAATAGTCCATTTGAAAGGCACCGTCTGAGTCCAAGTTACTGGAGAAAATGACGTTAAAACCAAATTAAAATTATACGTACATAACCATGTAGTCAGCCATGGAGGCCGTAGCCCTTTCTACATGATGACCGTCACATGTCCCCAGATAATAGGGAGAATAGCTTTTATCTTACAGTTTATGGTCATCTGTGCTCTTGCAAACATGGTTTTTAGTTATATAAATTAGGGCCTAATAAACTAGAGTTAATCGCTGTGGGAGAAAAACGTGTTGGCAACGGGATAATTATAATAATTAACTCTAAAACTGTACATTTTTCAAGACTACGGACTAATTTCTTTGTTTCTCGGGTAGGAGAGGTGCGGGGTTTACCGAAGATTAAGCAACACAAGAGGCATAATTAATCCAGAAACAACATTTTTATTCTGACTTTAACTCTTCTGTGGAGTGTCGTGTTTATGGTACATTTGCCTATTTCTAAAGTAGTATTATATAGTTTTAAAAAACAGGCTTATAGCCAAAAAGGAAACCCTTGTTGCTTATCATTTTCATTCTTCATCAAAAGTGAATGAAAATCAAAGTGACACAAGGTAAAACTGACGATTATTGACTTGCGCCATCTTACTCTCATCCCCTTTTACAACTTATCTCTTTCCCCCAAACAACACAAGATAACCAAAATCAAAACAGAAAAAAAGGAACTAAACTCTCATCTTGTTCATTAACTGCCTTGCTAAGATTTTCTCCTTATTTAATTTCCTTACAGTTTCAAAGGAATTCCCACGAACTAAAAAACCAACACATGGATAAATGAGAGAACATCTAATTGTTCAAATCTGCACTCCAAGGCCAGTGTCGTCTAACGCCATCCGGGTCGCTCTTCGGAAATTGGAGTGACAGTACGGTAAGGCGATCTGTATTCAGAATAGGGAGGGGGGTTGTACTACTGTTGGTGTCAGCATCCTACTTTTCATCTTTTATCCTCGCCAACAGTACATACTACCCACCTAGATCCTTTCCCACCCACCCCTCTATTAAGTTGGTGTATCAGGTTCTGATAAAAGTCTTTTGCTCACAAAAAAACCCCATGCCATAATATACAACGTATCGCCATTAATTACGCTTCCGATAAAAATGCATTTTTCTGTGCTCTGCAGTGCACGACTCAAAATGCTGAATGAATGCAAAGATGCCCGAGAAGTTCTTTCGCAACAGTTTTCTTTATGTCAGCAGCTAGTTACTTTACCGGAACTACCTAATAAAGAGCTCACTTGCCCACTCACGAGAAAAAATGTAGCAATCTGGAAATCAGCCTTACGTACCATACTGGGTCTTTCACTGATGGTACCCTTGGTAAATAGTGGGCCTATTTTTGAAAGTGGGGCACAAAGCACGCAAGACATCATAAAATACAAGACAGACGGATCGCTCCTCCAGGACCCTCCGTGGGAAGACCCTTCCTCTTGCGTTGATGTTCAGCCAGTGCTCAACCATCTCTAGACTATCTGCCGTATAGCAGAAGCCCCACGCTTGGTCTTAGCCAAAGGGTCGAGAAGTGAAGGAGATCAGCCTTACATACCATACTACAACTTAGGACGCGAGTATGGTAGGTTCATTTGCTAGAACAGTTTGGAAAACTAGTGCGTGTGAACAAAGTTAGTGTGAGTGTTTCAATTCAATTCAATTCAAAAGTAAAAGCTCTTCTAGTCCAACAATAGTACACAACAAAGAACACTAACCAAGAATAACGAGGAGGGTTAAGTACTTATTTCAACTAAAACTGAATTAAATTACAATGTTCAGCTAATGTTACAGCTTGTTGGAGCAACCACGTACTTGCTTCCAATAGTACAGTAGAATCTTTTGATAGTACAATTAACAAGTTATGACATGCACACAATTACAATTCAAATCCCCTTTCAAAAAAAATACTTCCTCTTCGTCAGAAAATTATGGAGCATCACAAACCCAATAAACAAATGAGTCGTCATACGTCCTTGGTATTTATCCCAGCTCATTTTCCACTCGAGTTTCATTCACCATGGGCACGTTCCCTAGTTTTAAGTAGCTGGATTTATCAAATTCAACTTGATCAAAATTTGCTTTTTCCGTAAAATTACTTTGTGCACATGCAAAGCCATTCGTATTTCATTAACAGCTTAGTTGACTTCAGTCGCGATAAAATTGTGAGTCACGCCTGGAAACACGTACACATTACAAAGAAAAATCTGTTTTTATGAATCGACAGCAAGGCGTAAAACACAAAAACAAGAAATTACCTGAGACAGTCCAAGATACGTTGAAACTGTTTCTGATACATATAAAAATTTTCCGCTGCCGGAAAGTGTAAACAGGAAACCATCCAGTGCCTGAAAGCAAATGACGTAAAACCTCAAGATTAATATCAACACGATGGAGGAAATCACAGCGTTTCCAGAGCTTTCCTTTCTTAGCCAGGCATAACTTACTTTTTCTTTCCTCTTGCAAAAGGTAATTGGCGTAAACATTAACAAAAAACAGTCGAACACTATTCTTCCAATCATGAAAAATAAATTTGTTTAAAACAACCCATTCAAACCATACAGGAATAAAAACCTGGTCCAAGACCGTCATTTTACAAATACATGAAAAAACAGAAGAAAATCCTTGGTAATTTGTTAAGAATTAAGTACTGACAATGGACCCTACGGCATGAGTTCTTAATACCAGTTACTTCTAAAAATTATTTTATTCCAATTAATATATATTACTTTATCGTGTACTGCACTGTCATAATTGATTTAAATATGGGGATGAAGGGTGAGCGAGGGATAAAGAGGGGGAAAGGTGAAGAGAACGTGAGTGTGTGCGTGTGTGAATGTGTGTGTGTGTGTGTGTGGAGTGAGTGAGTGAGTGATAGCGAGAGAGAGAGAGAGAGAGAGAGAGAGAGAGAGAGAGAGAGAGAGAGAGAGAGAGAGAGAGAGAGAGAGAGAGAGAGACAGACAGAGAGAGAGAAGGGGGGGGGAAGGAGGGCGAGAGAGAAGTTAACCACTGACAAATTGATGACGAAGAGAACACACCTAGTGTCCTAATTGCAAATATAATGCAATGATGATAACGATGGTTTTGACTTAATGATCCCTATTTAATGCTGCCTCTATCACCGCATATCCGGTAATTCAGTGGTACGGTGCAATACTCTGGACAGGTTCCACGACATTTCCTCCACGTTGTCACCTCTCAGGCTTGGGAGTACTGAGTGTTGCTGCCATGAAGTGTTTCACAACAATTGCTTCACGAAACCTATTTTTCTTCACCTTCACCAAATTTAAGCCAGTTTTCTGCCACGTTAAGATCTTTGGTTACTTCCCTTATTAAACTCTAGCAGCAAAAGTGCACGCGTTTACAAACACCTTGGCTGACTTAATACTTTTACACAGTTCGGGATTTGACTCATCCATAACTCGGCTTTGATTTTTACCAGATACCAAAAATTAATATACCATATTTTTTTTAGTTTATTAGCTTTGTCGTGAAAAAATGAGTTACTTTAGGAAAGGTGCCAGTGTACTATGGGGTATTATTTCTATTCAACTGAGTAATCCGCCAGGCTTTAAGCTCACAGTATTGCAATAACTTCGTGCTCTGAACATATCAATGTTTTTTTTGAGAGATTTCGCTCAAATGTCGCTTGCGAAAAACGATAACCGAACCCAATTACACAAAATTTGAACCCAGAACTGCAATTTCTTTTCAAACAAAATTTTTTAAAACAAAATCATGTGAATTGGCAATGAAAGAGAATTTGTTGACCTTAATTTTATTATGAAATCTATTTAACATCACAGCAGGGAAGGCAACAATAAAACACCGACTGATCCTCTTCACTCAATACTCTATTTGGTACCTGCAAATGATGAATTCCCGCATCCTTTGCTAAGTGTCCAGATGAAAAGAGTCCCCCTGCACCTAATCAAAATAAAAAGTAATGTAAAATTAGATCTGCATATATCTGCTATTCACAACACGCAGGTAGCAAAAAATCAATGCCCTGCAGAAACTCTAATTCACTTGATGGACTTTATTCATTTACTGGCAACAAGTACAACCACAGTAAAAATGCTTAATTGACACAAGATGGGGTTGCTTCAAAACTACACTTAAGAGACAAGGCTAATCAAAACATATTTTTGCACAGCAAATCAACACAATATGTATGTGTGTATACGTATGTATGTAGGTATATATTTCCAAGGTTGTTATCACGGGTATGACTTTAGAAGTGAGCTATCTGTAGTCTATAAAATGCCCCAATGGCAGCGTCTCAAATAGCCTTGGACAACCAAATCCAACTCCTGGCCTTCTTGTGGCAGAAATTATTCAAACAGGAGATGGGGTGAAAGGCGAGTTACTGGCGTCTCAAAACCTGTTTACTCCGGGTTGGTGAAGCTGGTTAGCCTTCGTTGGTATTTCGCCTGGGAGGTATACTCTTATCAAAACTCTGCAGTTGAAATGTCGCCAACTATCTTGCCTTCCTTGTTGCTGGAACTAGCCAATTGATACCAAACCAAGAGAGTGGCTCTGCTGTTTGTAAAAGATTTTGTCACTACAAAAAGATTGTACAGATATTCCTTCAGACCTCAACATCAATTTCTTCTAACGTCCTGTGCCATGGAGGAGTGGTGACGCGTGAAGGCTCGACCGACTAGAAACATGTAGTCAAAAATATGTACATAAGGTGTCATGGGGCTCATCCTAACATCGCTTTTCACATCACCCAAGGCTGGTTTTTATTTCGGTGGAACCTCGTGTGACTGAGCAGCCTTTCCTGGACAGCACTGCTCACCCAAAGCTGGGAGGGGTCTAGAAAATGTGTCCAAAACAAACTCTGGTTGACGGCTGTCCTTATCTGCAGGAACAGAAATAGAGGTAGATTTTATGCTCAAACACTTCCACTTCAGCATGACTGCTGGGATGTGAGAACACTAATAGACAATGGAAAATAATTGAGCGTAAAACCACTATCTTACCTAACGAACTGATAAGATATAATGTGGGTATTGCTGCTCTTTCTGAAACTTGCTCTGCTTGAGAAGATCAATTTATGGAGCCTGAGTTAGGTTACACCATATTCTGGTCTGGCAAATCTCCGAAAGAGGAACGTCAAGCTAGTGTAGGTTTTGCAATGATGAATATATTAGTAAACAAAATTGAACGGCCAGTAAGTCTCAATGAGAGTATAATGAAGCTGAGGATTCCTCTCAATGCCAACAGGTACACGACTCTTCCCTCGGTTTAAGCACTAACACTTCATGTCCTCAGAACACTTCTTACTAACAATTTGAAAGGTGAAAATGTAGTCGTCTTAGGTGACTTCAATCCTCGTGTTGGCTCCGACAGTGAAAATATGCAAGCCTTTGGGACCTCATGGTATTTGGTAATATCAACTCGAATGGTTTACTTCTGCTCCAGCTGTGTACTGAACTCAAACTGGTTATTACTAACACCTTCTTTTACCAGAAGGAGGAGCACAAGGCGACTTGGTTCCATCCTCAGCCTAAGCATGGCCACCTACTTGACTTTAAAGTCTGTAGACGCAGTGACCTTGGGAATTTCTGCAAAGTCAAGACAATGCGTGGAGCAGAGTGTGACATAGATCATCTAATGGTTCAGATTGACGTCAAACTTCCTATTCGCCGTAGAATTCGCTTCAATGGGGGCAACACACCAAAACGCATTGATGTTTAGTTAAAGGATGCCAATTACAGAGATGTTTTAAGATCAACTTTTGACCCAACAGATTTCTCAGGTTGTGATTGGGAAGGATCAACGACATTATCTTTGAGAAGGGAGCTTATGCTCTGGGAATGAGAGTGACAAACCGTCGGGGCTGGTTTAGTGATAACAATGATGAAGTGAATGCCCCCTTTAATGAAAAGAGAAGAGCCCAAGAAAAGATTCTTAGCTCTTCATCTTAAAAGAGGTTATATCATGTTGTCAATGTCCTTAATGTGAAAAGTAGTGTTCAGCGGAGGTTGCGCCAAATTAAGAATAAGTGGTGTCAGATCTGTTTGAACAAAAGCAGTCTCTGTTGGCTGCCTTAATTTGTGTTCATGTATATATAGAAATAAAATACAAAAATCTTCTTACAGCCTAAGGTTCTTTGGCTCGAGAAAACTTAAAAATGCCATACATTGGTGTCATCACTCCACTTTGTATCACTGCTTACCACGCCAAAAAAGTAACTCCGAGCGACGAACAACGAAATTTAACACATGACAATCTGTGAGGAGCTATTGGGCCATCTGCGTCTTCGGTGGCTCAAAAACTATAGTACCCTTAATCGTAAAATCTGACCAATTCAGGGGATGACCAATCTCATTAAATTTGGGATGGAAAGGGTATGAAGTAGCAAGTAAAAGCTCTACTTTACCTGGTGCAGCCGGTAACTCCTTCTGGGTTTCTTGACCTGGAATGAAAACATGAGATAGTACGTATATATCCACATTTGCAAAGCATATCAAGCACTTGAGGACAAAAATAGCAAAGAACAACCTCATATATACGGTTTTAACTATCCCCCAAAAGTCAACTGGCACGATCTATATGAAATGGAAACAATCTCAACTGTCTTTATTCTCTCTATTTCTACTGCTTTTTCTTGGCATGAACATATTTAGGCCTCTGGGTTGCTTAGAGCTTTGGTAAAACCAACGGAAACATCGCAAGTACGCTTTTTTAGTCTTCTAGTGAAAGGATCCACGTAGTATGCATAATGTGGTAAAGTATACCGCCTACACTTTTTTTAAGCTGAAGCGCGTCGACAGTGTTATACAATGTGCCTTACTATAATGGGATGTACGAAGAAATGCTCTTCAAAATGTTACAATACGAACAATATATTTGTTTAATTCCTTGCTTTGTTATTAAATATATAAAATATCATCTTGTGCGCAAAACAGTAAGTAGTTAGTAACGGTACGACGTCGTCATTTTGCGTCTGTGCACGAAATTGAAAAGAAAAAAGCTCTGTTACCGAAAGTATCCGGTAGCATTTTGCAACGGAAAAAGTTAACAATCGCTGGGAAACCTTTATTTTGATAAACTGGAGTGGTTCCATTTCCATCAAACATGAGTTAAAAATACCAAAACAACATTTTTTACTTTCACCACTTTGACAACTTATGCCATCAACAATTCGCCTAAGTTATTCCAAGGCCTTAAACAAAAAAATCTGGTATTATAAATCTTGCGTCAAATTTGTCAATTCCGTAGTCTTGGGCCTACCTTGGTACAAGCAATGCAGGAATTTTATTTTCGTGCGGGCAAAGTAAAATGTTTCAGTCGCTAGCTTACTCTATTTCATTACCCACATTTCTTCTCGTAATCAACATAGGGGGTTAGTTTTCAACTGACAACTTGAAATTCCAGCTACTCAAATTTACTCCTTGCATTTGTGCAACGTGTAATAGATGCATAACGCAAAAATATTTTGAGCAGTTTTATGAGTTGTGAGCCACTCCAGTAGTTCATGCTACAGCTGTTTTGTATATTTCTGAAGTCAAAATTCACTTCATGATATTAAATACAAAGTGAATTTCATCCATTTTATCACCACTATCTTCCTCTTTTCTGCTGTTATTGATTTTTTCAGATATATTAATAGTTCTCTGGAAGCTGTCACATCAAAAATGGAGGGAAAAGTTTATCGGCTTGTTCTATTTGCATGATCAATCTTCCTTCCGGTCTAATACTAATCACTATATCTGTGGTATGCTTTTCAGTACCTATCTTACGCCGTTTTAGAAAAAAAACATCACTGTGGTTTCGAAATTTCATTTAATAAATGGTTTAGCCCAGTGGAAAAATAAAACGACAAATATTTTTGCTACTAAAGAGTCCATAACCGCCAGTATTTACTTTCCTGAAATTCATGAAAAAAACTTATCGTAAATGCTGCAAGCAACAATGGTCAGCGTTAACGACAATATTTTGCTTGTTCTACCTTTCTCCGACGATTCTCCGTATCTTTCGTTTATTTCCGGAATTTCAAAACAGGTTATCATTATATATATAATTAAAAGTGAGTAATTGCTGATACCAGTAAAGGATAAATTGACTATACATTTTAAACTGTACTGTAAGTTCAGCTTTTAGCCCATTCTACTAGATTGCTCTGTAAAGAAAAGGAAACCAGTTCACTGGCGGGGAATCGAATTCTGATCTCCCGTATCTCATATGAAGGTTTTAAAACTAAACCACCAAGCCGTCTGTGAGTCAACTTTTATCGCCGGAAACTTGTAAGGCCAGCTTGACATTAATTTTTGTAAATTCAGTTTTGCTATTTAATTTTCTATTTGTATCAGCAGTAGTCGTGGGTGCGCANTTATATATATATATATATATATATATATATATATATATATATATATATATATATATATATATATATATATAATTAAAAGTGAGTAATTGCTGATACCAGTAAAGGATAAATTGACTATACATTTTAAACTGTACTGTAAGTTCAGCTTTTAGCCCATTCTACTAGATTGCTCTGTAAAGAAAAGGAAACCAGTTCACTGGCGGGGAATCGAATTCTGATCTCCCGTATCTCATATGAAGGTTTTAAAACTAAACCACCAAGCCGTCTGTGAGTCAACTTTTATCGCCGGAAACTTGTAAGGCCAGCTTGACATTAATTTTTGTAAATTCAGTTTTGCTATTTAATTTTCTATTTGTATCAGCAGTAGTCGTGGGTGCGCATGCGTTGTCTGTGAAACAAAACGCCTGTGTACAAAATCGCGCCATTTTACGAAACTTGAACCCAAAATCGGACGGTAAAAAGTAAATATCATACTTAATTTAAATGTCTCCACTTCCAAATGGCAGCAGAAATCAAGATAAACGGATTTTACAGAGCTAACTGTACAGGCTGTATGAAAAATGTGCACTGACTAAAAGACGACCAATATTTTGACTAAAGCAATGTCTATTCTTTCAATCGCATCAGTTGTTGTTCGACCACATCCGCATAAAATGGGGTTTCAAATATAGCTTTGATAGAACTGAGGTTGTAATTAAATCTTAGGTAAAATATATCTGGCTTAAACATCCCAAATTATATTAATATGCAACTGCCTACCAGCTTACTTTACTTTACTTTTTACTTATTCAACAACCGTTCTTTGACATTGGGGAAGAATGCTCTTCTATTTTCCCTTTCATGAAAACAGCACAGTTTTGCTTCAGACCAACAAGGGGGAGAGGAGGGGGAATGTCGTCTAGTTATTGGAAAAAACCGCACGTGATGACAGAAAACAATGTTTTGAAGCAAGTTGCAGAGAAACGGAAATACGACGTAAAATATAACATGCCTTTAAGACCACAATTGTGGAGGGACCTGACCGTTAATACTCATTGCCTGTTGGGTACCAAAGAAAGAAAAGAAAACATATACCTATACCAGTCCATCCGACAAGTCTTCAAATACCTACCTCCGTATTCAAGACTTCTATGCTTCAGAAAGCTGATTGTCAGTCTGATTACAGATGCCTTGTCGAGCTGCGATGTTATTGCTGCTGGAAGCGGCAACAATTTTGCCAATTCCAAATACTGAACATTTTCTCTGCTTCTTCTGCTTCTAGCTGCATCCCTTGACCGTTCTTTTCTCAAAGCCATCACCCTACAAACAAAACACATATAAATGACTACAATTAAAATAAGTTATTATTCCTTATACCTCATACTATATTATATCTCAAAATCTCTCATTTCATGTATAACACATTCAGCAAATTTCATAATTATAAAAGAAACAACTCTTTGACATGCAAAAGCTAGTTTAATCTCCCAGGCTACCATTTTGAACATCACATTAACCTCAATCAAGACAAAAAGATCACTGCACTGTTTTTCCCCTGTTCTGTCGTGTGCCGATTCTAAACCAGACTATAGTATCCGTGTTGCGTCAAATCTCACATATTAACCTTATTCTTAGCTGTGAGTTTCTTCATTTACGTCAAATACCCCCAAAATTAATTTCAGGGCGAAATAAAAACCCGAAGCAAGATCAAGGCCCCATGGAGTTTCACAGTAGACTTAATTAAGGTGAAGCCATTATCCACAACTTCTCCGCCAAAAATGTGTATTAGTAGGCGAGTAGTTGATCATTGTTATCTGTCTAATGTGGTTTCCAACTTCAGTTTCTGCCAAGTCGGTCAAAAATCGTGCCTAATTGCCTACTCCGCCCCAAGTGGTAGCTTATGAATTTCCGGGGATTGGAGAGGAACCCCTACAAAAAACCCCAGGAAACAAAAAAAAATAGCATGAAAGAAAAGTCTAATTAGATGTAACCTTCTGCATTAAAACTGCTTTTAACTGTTTTTTTTCGTATGCCAAAACTTTGAACTTAATAAAAAGCGAGTAAACAACGTCAGATGACGTCACCAAAACTTTGCGATGGGTTCCTCAGTCAATTAATGGGAGCATTGAAAAAAAAAGACAAAAAAAAACCCCAAACCAACTGCGCCAACAAAAATAGCATCAAAAACCAAATTCACTTGGGTTCGATTCTCTCAGAAGGCCCTCTGTCATCACACCGCTAGTGGATTTTGACCAACAGCAGCTATGTATCTCACAAACTGGATACTTTTCACTTCATTCATAAAACTTTTCTTATTGGCTTATTAATTAATGCTTTATTAAGATTTATTATCTGAGATGGATAACCCTGAATGTTTAAATCCAGCTTAATACCTAACATGCCGTTCAGCATTGCACTGTAAAAGAAATGTGCTGCAACGAAATACCATAACAAATGACCATATGGAGGACCAGCAATGTTAAATGTACGAGAGTGCATAAAAACTGTGGAACATGCATGTGGAACTGAAATCGTCTTTTTGCTGCATGCTCTCTGGGGAGCAGTGAAGACTAAATACCGCACAAATTGAACACTGGGTATCCAAGCATTACACCTAAATGGGTACCTGCAGTCTGTCGCAACAGAAAACAGCAAAATGAGCAGCAGAACAAAACAAAAAGTTCAGTGGCATCAAGCTTCTTTTCCACAACCTTGACTGTTTTGAAAACTCGTTCAGTTGCCTCACGCAATATACTCCTTCTATTAAAAAAATAAGTTGTAATAGAAGCCAAGATTAAGTCTCATCCTTTTTTCCCCTCAAAACCTTCCAAATTAATTCAATCCAAACAAAAAGAACTGCAGAAGCATCGGTCAGTATGATAAGAAACTAACATGAGTATAATATCTAAAACAGAATTAACGACAGTGACTTAGTTGTAAAGATGTTGCCATGAGCTCCCCAACCCAAAAACCATGACTACTTTCACAACAACTTTTAATTTAACTAATATCTGTTCAGCAGCAATTTCCAAAGGTTTCTGCTGCGATCAAAACTTCTAATAGCTGTTAATCAATCAATTCCACATAGTATTCATGGTTGATCACGTAAGGAAAATTAAGGAAAATTAAGAATCTATTTTTAAGCCGTTCTGATATCCGAATGACGTCAATGGGGCAATATTTCTCAGGCTGGTATTTACCCCTTTATTTCAAAATTAATGACAAAATAAACAACAACAACAAACACAAATGTGTCTAAAAATAGACGTAATAGAAAAATCTTGTCCTCTTTCTGGCAATTTTGCATATTGGGAGAGAAGCTGGGGCTTTTAAGTGCATAAGTGCAACGACCAAAGTACCTCAAATGTGAGGTTTTGGTCCAACTGACTGTTTTCTGAAGTAGAAATGCAGTGATGAGAAATTTAAGGACGACTGTTTTCCCGCCGGCAGTTCTAGAAATCCATTCCGTTAATCCAATGTCCATACCACCCAATGTCAGTTAAGTAAAAAAATACACTTTTCATAGCCGATCATTACCAGCTACGGTTCTTCAAAAAACTGGATTCTTGACCAACCAGAGGAAATGCAATTCTAACAATAATTAACAATTTTCTCTTTCAACCAAAACATTCATGTTAATACGGAGTTTGGTTTCTTTGGGTTTCAATTCACTCACTGTTTACCAGGTTTCCAGCTGCATACAAGTTTGCTGCTTACTTTTATTAAGTTACCCTATGGTTGGTTGATCTTGTTAATTGCTATGGTACTGTCGTCTACGTAAGCAGCTGGGGGTGACGTACAAAAAGCCCTTTGTTTCGGCCTTAACGTTATTTTAAACGTAACGGTGGGTTCTGGAAGTGTTTACATTAGCAGCGTAGGACAAAACAGTTCTTCCCAATGTTATAATTTTGCTTTAAACCGCTCTTGACGTGGATCCTACTACCTTAGGTTGTTGTGGTAAATCTCAAAACTTATGTTTGGGGGTGCCTTCACTGTTAATATATTGTATCAGCCCGCTTCCCCATGGGGTTGGTTACAAAGGTTTTTGTTTTAATGTTCGTTCAAGCTACAGCTTTCCATCCCCTGGTGTCTCCAAGGTTTTCTATGGGCAAACTGCCTATGTCTCACATACGGTTTTCCGTTAGATTCTATCAGTAGGGGTGGAGATCATTGGCGCAAAAAACTCTTTCCTATAAGCTGTTGTAATGTAACTAATCCTGGTGATTTTTTTAAAGAATGTATATTGCTTTCCAATAAAATCAAAAACTTTAAGGATTAATACAAATTACATAATACAAAATGCGGTATGCAAAAAAAACAAATTGGTGTAATTATAAAAGGTACACAAGTTGTTCGAATTAACAGATCACGATGGCAATATATAATAAACTGTTCTAGTTTCACAATATCAAACCTAAGGCGTAACCAAAAAATTGCAATTAAACAACAAAAAGTTTAACTGTCAACTTCTACCGTCGGGATCCGTGTTAATAATCTACCCTAAACAATAGTTTTAATCAATACGTGACTTCGAGTGGGTTACTGGAAACTAAAGTAACCTGGATATATCAAGTTGAGTCACGCCTATTTCAGACTTCAACAAAAAACGTAAAACAGTCTCCCATAATTAGAAATTGACTGTGATAAAGGAAACATTCGTGCCAACAGACGCTCTTTGTCGCCATTTTCCCCCTAAAAATTATTTTTACATTAATAGCCAATATTTCAATACTATGATGTATTGTTTCACAGTATGTCTATTTATCATCGTACTTTTCCATACCATCACATCATATCCAATGGCTTAAAACGTGTAACAAAAGAATTGCACGCGGGTACAATCGCGTCCACCAGGGCAACTGCAAGACTGGCACTGAGACAGTATAAAAAACAACTCTTTTAAGAGTAAAAATAATATCTTAGGATATAAAAAATAAGCAACAAAAGCACCAGATGTCAATTTCTTTTTCGGTTAATTGCTTGCGACGGTTAAAATGGTTCAACAATGATTAATGATTTGTGAGCAAAAACCCTCTCCAGGCTTTTAATGTCGCTCCGCTATTATGAACGCATGGCATGAAAAACAACAGAAACGCATGTGGCGTGATTTTCTTTCTGAGATAAAAATTTAAGCCAGCAAAACTCTAAAACTATACATTTTTTAGATAATCGTGGGGTGAATGATTCGAGTCCGGGTCCTGAAATAACCCAAATAACATAGACGATATCCAGTCTTGAAGCTCGAAAGTTATTTGCAATGTCTCGCAAGTACTGGAGTGGAGCCAGATTTGGGGAGAAATCAACATTTTATAGGATACATTGACTAAAATCGGAGCATCGTCATTTTCATTTGAGAAAGGAACAAACAATTCCAAACTTCGTTCTAATGCCCCTCGTTTTTCTATTTTCCAAATCACAATAGGAAATCCTAACATAACAATTCTACTACGGTAATAGGTATGAACAAGAAAATCAATAAATAACTCAAGGGAGTTTTAAAAGACTTGTTTTTCTTCACAAATGTTTCGTGTATGTGAAAACGAAGGAAATTCTTCTCTGAGGTAATCATCTTCAGGTGAATTGTCCGGTTCAGAAATTAATTTTAATGAGATTCCACACTAGTGCTCTTTGTGTACTTTTAATGCATGACTGTGATAACTAAATTTGTATTGGGGAGAAACAAAGTTTTGACTCCTGGGCAGCTAGTCAAACCAATTATCCCCAATCCTTGGGGGTAAATGTGCTCCCCAAAAATTGCCTGAACACCTCCAAAATGGTGGAAAACAGTGTTTCCCTCTTCAGCATGCTTGATGGATTAATCTAACACTTCTCTTCTTGTTTTTTTGTGATATTTATGAAGGGTCTTCTGCCCTTTTCTTTATCATAAAAATGTTTTATTAAACTCAATATTTCTTCTTACTTTCGTTTTTCCACATAAAATTTATCCATAATACATGTTGCTGGATAAAAATGCATTTTGTCAGGTCGTTTTCCACTAACTCTACTATCTAATACACCCAATTTCTTACAAATTTATCAGGATTTTTGTTACTTTAATGCTTTTAAACATTTTCGAAGAGCTCGAGAACCTTGCCTAAATAACTTTATTAAGTAGCTTCCTATACTATTTCCTATAAATCATAACAACAATCAGAGATCTTTTCATAAAGAAGGTGCATATTGAACACATCCAGAATCTGAATAAAGTGATACCAGATAGCTCGACGAGATAATTCAATGAGCAGCTGCAAGTACACGTGTTTCTCATTCAATGCGAATCAAGACAAAACAAGAATAAATGGGGACGTTAACTTCAAGAGCTCATCCTTGGTTTTATACTAAGTTCTGACACAACTGACCTTTATTATTTAAATAAACAATATGCTTATAAAAATATTTATACATGTACGAATTCTTCTTGTTCCCAATAAACATTTTGAATGACTTAAAATTTAGAGTGTTTCCATCACTTCCAACCACTTTCTCAATCGATGTGTAATAGTTCTTGACGTTCTGAATAAAAATTGGCACTGTTTTTACATTATTTTTAAAGCAATATTTGTGCCACGATAACATATAATTCGGTTCCTAATACCTTTTTTTCATTTTGGTTTCTCTAACCCTTGAATCCAATACCTAACGTTCATTAGATTGGATAGCTTCAATTTTTGTCTTTTTTGTTTATTGTAATATCTTTCTTTAATGTCCAAGCTTTAATAAAATTTAATTTTCCAGTAATTCCTTCATCTGACCACTCAGACGTTACGTTAATTTACGCAGTCTCTATTGGGTTTTGAAAAGAGAAACATTGTCTTGTCTCTGGAGTCCTGCAAACTTTTTGACTTAAGGATAACATTCAAACAATCTAAAAAGCAGAAATTGCCCTTCTGTCTTTTTTCATGATATAAATAGCCCACAACACCTAATTTCGAGTACCAAAAAATACTTTAATTTCTGTCTTCTTCTTTCTGAATATATTTTTCAACAGTAGAATCCACATACACCTTTCGCAGTGTTCTTAAAAAATACTAGGTGCTTTTCTTCTACATATTTAAATTTTTTCACAATCGATTAATATTTCTGGTTTGGGCCAAGGGACTACTGCAGGCTTAAAGTTACACAGTCCTTAATATATATCATTTACTACCACTCTGGTCTCTTCTGAAATGTAATCCAAGGGCAGTGGAACGTTGCAAGCAATATATATATATATATATATATATATAAAGCTTTCGATTCGGTTATCCGTATTAAAGTGCTCAATACATAAATGCAGAGCGTAATATAAGATATGATAAGTTGGAAAGAATCAAAAAACTACACAGTCCATTTCGACAAGCCTGTTTCGTGATTNAAATCCTGTTTCGTGTTTTTATTCGCTCTTCAGTAAATTTCCTGAAGAGTGAATAAAATCATGAAACATGCTTGTCGAAATGACTGTGTAGTTTTTTGATTCTTTCCAACTTATCATATCTTATATATATATATAAATATATAACCAAAATAAAAGCTTCTCTAGGTTGACCAGGCTTGGTTAATCTATCCAGCGACTGCGCTTTGTGGTCTGAATCTGAATCTTCTACTCGACAGCATGATCATTAAATTCATTCAGATTACGTTTTTCGAAATTTTTAAACTCAAAACGACGTTCCAGCTTTTGGAAAAACCAAAAAAAGTAATGACCAATTTAGTCAACTTTAAGGCTCCGATTGAAAACGTTAATTTTGTACCTCCTTTGGAGACCCAACCTCCATAAGTAAACACTGCCTTTGAATCTCAAGACAAGATATGATAATACTTTGAGCTCGTGATAAATCACACATCGAGAAGGCCATATATCCTGTAACGTATTTATTAATATATCGAAAGCAATCGAATGCAAATAATTAATCAAAACATTTTGTTTTAATTGAATCAGTGGTCTCTACTGCAATTTATTTTATCATCCACCAAAATTATATCTGGATGCACTCTTGTGTACCTTAATTCTACCAATAAAATGGCTCTTGGCAGAGGAAACTTTATAAGACTTCAAATTTCATTAATTCCATACGAAGTACACAGGGCACAGGCTCTGCAACAATAAATCCATTGTCATAAATATGGAACCGAAACACTTTCGATTTTAATAAACTAAAACAGCGTGCTCAAAAAACCCGCTTTATCAACTCATGCATGACTGCCCAAGTTGTTGGTGTCAAGGCAAAACTTGACGCTCAAAGTCAAGTATTTTTTTCAACTTGTCCAAGTTGAAAAAAATATCTATAAATAAAAAAATATACTTGAATATTTTCCCGTATGCATTCTTGTACAGATGCGCCGCCTAAATATTCAACTTTAACTTTATTTTTCCTTAATTAAGCATCAAACTGTGATCAAACTTGTTAATCTTGCCATGAGATAAAACTTGGAAATGCGAAGGTGCAACATTGCTACAGTAACAAGGCAAAATCATGAGAAGAGCTGCTAAGACAACCTGACGAGACTGACTGAACCTGCCCTCACTTGGTCCATCAATTGTAAAGGCTGCTTCACGTCACAAGATAGAATATTGCCATCCGCCTTGCCGTCAGGTACAGCTTTTCTATCAAAAGTTGGCACTTCTGACGTCAAGATAATCTTGGTCTACACAAATTCATTTTTAAGTTGCTCTGATAGAGAAATGCAGATTCTGCACGCTGCATACAAGTCTAACCTCTCTGAATGCAGTTTGTACGAGCGTATTCAGGGGTATTTGACTCGAATAAGGCACATGGGAGCCAAATTTCGATGATCAAATAGTAAAATAAAGCACTGTTTATTCAATATTTATGAACGGCCATGTTTAAAACCAGTCAATTTACAAGAACGGTTTCAGGGGGCATCAAATGCCGTGACAAATGACGTCGCTTAACCAAAAACATTAAGCTTAGTTTTTAAAAATTTGTAAAAAAAACCAAACAAACCATGCTTTGTTCAAAGCCTGAGGAGTTAAAAATCCACTCGAATTGATTTGTTCAGGTGGAAACTTGATCCAACAGGAAATCAGAAAAGGTCTTGATCACAGGGGACTGAAACAATGAGTTTTGCTTGGTCAGTAAATTAACACTGTAAAAATGACAATCAAGGCCGGCACTTCTGCAGTGAAGTGTGCAAAACAGAACGTGTCAACCGTCCCAAATAGCAAACCAACATTGTAAAAACTGCAAGCAGTCTCAGACTTTAATAAAATAAAATAAAAGGGTAAGGTATAAAACACAGAACAAGCACATCGAACACGTGAGTAGAATTAATTTCAAAATCTTTCATTGGAACTTTTCCACGGGAATAAAAATTAACAATTTCTTAAACTAAGAACTACGCATGTCTGGAAATAAAATTTCTTGTGACCTTTATTAAAGTTAAAATGACTAATAAGATTAACCATGTTGTATGACTATGAAAACCGGGCGATTAAAGGTAAAAATTTAAAAATACTAAAACTAACAAGTTCAAGGTGCACCAATTTTGTCTCAAGTGATCATGTATAATATCAACGTTATAACTGGTGTGCGTGGGCGATTTTAAGAAAGGTATATATGCCATAAGTCTCGTATGGGCTGGGCATGTGGTAAGTATAAAAGAGTGACGCCAGAATAACGGGGGCCTAAAAAAAAGTGGAAGTAAGTGGAGGGCGTAGTGGACCCAAGAAGGGTTTGGGTTAATTTACAACCTTAGAAAAACTGGTTTAAATTAGCAAGACCAAGGTCAAAGATGACAAACATGGGGTAGACGTCTGTGACAAACTCTAAAATAGTAAGAAACTCTGCATACATAAGTTGGCCCGACTCTTCAATTGAATGAAAAATTTCACAAGAAATTGTTAATACTGTCCTATGGGGACCAGTTGGTGGTTGGCAAAATTTAAAGTTAAGGCTTACTGGAGGAAATCTGGTAGTTAAAAACCGAAGACATTTCTGGCCGTACACAAAAAGCAGAACTCCTAATGGGATTCCTTTTCTTCTTCTTTATCATCCTCACGTGTCGTCCGTGTCAAAGGTTGGCATTTTAATATTAACAATGCAAAAATTACAACATGTAGTTAAAAGAATTAAAAACAGAGTATAAGTAAAGAAACCCATTGGTACCGCTTTGATAAAATGCAAATTATCGGTTGGAGAAAATCAATCGCCTGATGCAGAACCGCGCAAATAAGCAGTCTCCACGAAATGCTACTGGCAAAAAAATCCGTTAAACCGGTACACCCTGAAACAGGGGTTCTTAATCTTTTGATGACGAAAGTCCACCCTATCGATTGCCCAATACGGTACAAAACACCATTCACGGACTTTCGAACAAGTCATCATCATTCCGTTTAATGTTAGTTGCCAATATGACTTCCAAACATGTCAATCGTTATAATTTTTTGTATTTTAGAAATGAAAAAAGCGGAAATGAACATGAAATAAGTTTTATGCATTGCCATAACTAAGCAAAAATAAGATTAAATAAAATGAATACAAGTACCACAAGATAGAGTCTCGCACCCCTAGCATTGGTTCCCACACCTCCAAATGATATGGTGAACCCTAATTAAGAAACCCTCCGCTAATATTTTTTAACCATAGCGTCCAATGGGAACTTCAAGCCTTTGATGTAATACTGAGGCCTCTTCAATACATTTCCCACATAAGACAGGTGCTTTTATAAAAAAAATCGCTGCAGTGAGCCACCTGGTACGTCCGTTACCTTTACAATACAAAAAAAATAATTGTTGTCATGCTCTCTTCTTTTGGGCAGGTCAAAGGAAACCAAAACATCTTCATGAGCTTAATTATTTAAAGGTGTGATGCGAAATGCTCTAAAATTAATATCCTGACTCACAAATCTACAGACAAAAAGATATTTCTGTGTTTTCAGTACTTATTGTGTGTGTGTGTTGATTCTTAAACACAGAACATGTCACAGGCGCCACGATAGTTAGTCAGGTAACACTTGAATGATCAAAAAGTGTTGGTATGCATGTCTCCAGGCATGTTTGCAACTGCAAATGCAAGTTGATGACGGGATGAGCAATTATTTTCTTCTATAGAAAAACAGAAATTCATTTGCTGTTTTGACAACTGTTTCGCGCTGTCTGAAACAATACAGGAATTCTCGCTCACCTTACATACATTTAAACAAAATTACCAACAAAATAATTTCAAAGTGACGATATACACATATAAATGCACATACAAACATACACCCATACATACATACATACATACATACATACATACATACATGCATACATTTAGACATACATCTACACATACATCTACACACACATTCACAAGAGCCAGCCCTTTAAATATTGGCCTGTTTAGGTTAAAACGTGCTCCCATGGTATAAAAATTTCCGTTTTCAAAAAAAAAAAACAACAACACAAAAAACAACCCC
>RDPX01000095.1:354960-372666 GCA_003991215.1 Morbakka virulenta | reverse complement strand
ATATATATATAAATATATAATTTTGATTTAAAACAAAACAAATTGGCAAAATTTTGCAGTTTGATGATTGTGAATTGAAAAATGTTTGTGAAATTTACAAAGGCTATTAATGTTATTCTCTTCTTTTTGCCTGAAATCCACACATTTTACGCGTCTTAAATGACAGTACTTTAATGCACTTTACCTCCAAATGGTTGTGTGCATGGTTTTTTAAAACAATTTTGTTTACGCAGCCATTACAATGAAAAAATCTGGCTGGAAAATTAACAAAATGTTCAAAAATTAAAAATAAAATGTTTGAAAAGTTAAACGCAAAATTTTGAAATGTACTCCTTTGTTCGTTTATTTCAAAAGGCAAACGTCATATTCAAAGAACTTTACTTTAATTTGATTGCAAACATTAACCAGTTCTTATCTCATTCACTAAAACAGGCATTGGGGCCAATTTACAATGTAAACTAAACACCCTCACAAATATAACTTATGTTCGTAGGTCAAATTTCTCTCTTGATTGTTTTCTTTCCTACTTCATGCTTCTTTTAACCCACAAATAACTGTTTTACCTCCGGTTAACAAATATATTCTTGTACTGAGTGGATCTATTTAAAAAATGACAAGTCGAAGCAACAGAGCAGAAAAACACCTGACAATCTACACTTTAAAGTCGTTGGGGGAAATTCACGTTGGAAGAAATAAAATCTAAACAGCATTCATGTAACTTTACATTCTAGTTAATATCTGCCTCAATCATTCTTTACAATTTGCATCAGAAGAAAGCCACACACTACTGCTGACTCGCCAAATGGTCGTGTTTGGTATAAATTGTGTGGCAAGATTATCACATTTTAGCAATGAAACTTCTGGAACCTGAATAAAACTCAAAAATGATGACGGATATTACGAAAAGTAACGCGAACATTCATAACGCAACTCAACAGAACGTGTGCACTACTTTTTAAAAAATACCAAATTAACTCCAAACACAATCTGTAACCCCTTTCATATCCACAAAAACTAATATCAGAAAATTATTGGATAATTTTATGTTGCCTTTTTTAATGAGCAATCAGAATTGCACACAAACGCTACTCTGAACAAAGAAAAAAAAATTCAATGCCTGAAGCAGTAGTGGGCGGGTGGAATATCCACATGGCACTGTAAGTGGTTCCTGCTTCTATCAAAACAGCAGCCAATTTCTCGAACCAGTGTATGTTTTTCAGTTACGAGGTTAAAATACTTGCAAGGAATAAAGCCATTTTTGATAAAAAAGAAGAAGAAAGTATGAATGAATACAGTATATGACATATAATTTCGCGCAACGAAGCATTTTGTGGCTTTGTTGCGAGTAAATCCAATGAAAAACGATTAAACGAACAAGAAAAGCACCTCACTGCAAATACCTCCAAAATTTAATAAAATACATACATAGAAAAAAAATATGTATGAATGCAACTGCAGTTTAGGGAAAACATCCAATAATGCATTCAATGCTTGACCCATCCAGAAAACGAACCAGGAAAAAAGACCAAAAATACTTAAAAACCAATCTCGAACAAATTCATTATCCAGGTACAGTTGACTTTCAAGCGTGTAAGTTAACATAACTTTACAACAATAAATAAGGCTTAATTCCATCATCATACGACTTCTAAAAATTAGTAATTTCTTCGAGCAAGACATAATTTCAAATTGGTAATACAACACATAATCAAGTCAATTTTTGCGGTTTTCGCTGAACAGAGACACTGCTTGCTTGTATCCTGATAACAAAAACAACAAAACTTAATCTTCATGAAATCATAAAAAATTCTATTACTGGCACAATGATGATCATTCAGGATTTCAACTCCAACACTTGGTATGTAAAACACGCGTTATTTCCTCTGCTCAACAAGAGACAGCATGCAGTTTCCAAATACGCAGAATATGTCATCACAATTAGATCACGCAATCCAACTCACCTTGATTCGAAATGATCTCCAATCTTTTAAACACAAATTTCTTTCAATGAGGCTTTTCTAAACCCTCCCTGTTAGCTGCATCCTTCAAGGTGAGCGTATTTGACATGCAAAATCAAAAAATGAAAGTTGGTCTGCCACGGACGCCTATTCATCAAAGTAATACAATTTCTAACAATTACACACCCCTGGCAAGAATTCTAATTTTTAAATGTGATGTTTTCATCAAGGTCTTGTAATAATTGATTTCAACGTGCTGTATTTACAAGTGTTTGTTTCCAAAGTAAAATCTTGCACAGCAGCTGCTTAAACGTCATGGTAACATGTTAACATGAGGCCATAAGTCAAGTGTCGTGTAATTTTACGTTTGAAAAAAAAATATCATCCTCACAAAATGATACGATGGTTAACATCCCAGAAATTGGCAACATTTCACAAGCCTGCTTGCAACAACGTCTTCTTAATGATCAGAATAAAAATCTCTAAATTGTTACCGAGAGGTTAATCAAGGTACTGAAAAGGGGGCAGATACGAAAGGGATCCTATATTAATATGTTTAATTTTTAAAAGTTCTCTTTGGATTTATTTGATGATTTCCTCCCAAACTTCATGGCCACAAATCTCGGCAATAAACTCCCTCGATGTTTCAAAATAAATCTAAGAAAATGCTGTTGGCAACAGCTTCGTAAAACATCATCACATATAACTACCACGTACAACAAGTTCAATGTAAGTGGTGAAATCTCAAGTACATATTCAGGTTAGAATGAAGAGATGAGAAATCGAAAAAAACCCAAATCAACCTTGATTGTCAAACAACTTTAAACAAACCGTCAAACAAGATTCGACATATCAACTTCAGGCCTTACACCATGGGTCAACAAGCGAAGACCTGTATTTTCTGACAGTAAGGAAAGTTGGAAAGATAGTACCGGTACTTTTTGCAACCATGTTTCCACCAAATTACTATTATAATTAGTAACCACGATCGAACAGGAACATGATGCTTGTGGGTGAGCATCGACAGTTTCTTCTCAACACGAAAACAGCGTTACATGATTGATCACAAACCTATGGGTGACACCCTCGAACACAAAACCAATGAGTAATGCTAGCTAGATTCCATAACTAATAAAATACATTTTAAGCATGATTAAACTTAAGTAAGGCATCAGGCCTTACTTAAAGGCATTTTATGAATATTATCTGGTTTCCCACAGAGAAAAGCATGACACTTTCGAAAGGTCATTTGAAATTAGACAGTCCAGTGTTCAAACACAACACACACAGTTCCTTCAATATTTTCTTGAAAAAAATAATGTATTATTTACCAATAGAATCAAATAATTTACTCTATAATCGAATGAAAACTTGTACCCGCAGGAATTTTGGTAAATTAACTTATATAGCGCAAATAAATAAACTTACCTGACACCAGGGTCGTTACTTGCTTCTTCACTAGACTCCAACCTAGAAGATGCCCTAAAATCCAAGAAAACAAAACTCAGGTAAGGTTTTGCCTTGCAAGATATTCCATATGTCATGTAAACATGCAGTTTTACAACTTACAAATTGTAGTAGAAAGTTGCTTTATCCAAGATATCGTGCGTGGTAGTAACCAGGCAAAAAGAAAACCAAGAACATCGATATTCATCCTTTATTACTGACGCAACAACCACACACCAAAACTCAAATATTTATTTTGCCAATTATTCAACAATAACAACCAAATAGTTAATGATTGCTGCTATTCACCGTAATGACATTGTGTCCATTATAATCTATCCAACGTGAGTTATAAACTGGGTGGTATCACTTTCGTGTGTTTAAAAACACGACAGTCTACAATAAACAGATAATATGCATTCGATGGATCCTCTTTCATGCAACTCCAAAACAAAAATAATGGAAAAACATATCATCTCAAAGAGAATGAAATTCGTACACTTGTGGTTTCTTCCCTGGTGCCATCTAGATCCGATAAAAGTTCCTCAAGTCCAATTTCTTGCTTCGATGTATTCTTCTTACATCATAAAATAAGTGTATTCGGTAATTCTACCAGTTGATCACAGCCATGTTAAAGTATTCCTTGCCTTCGATCAACTCCTATTGTGGGTGATTCAGACTTTC
Organism: Morbakka virulenta; assembly: GCA_003991215.1. Classification (NCBI taxonomy): domain Eukaryota; kingdom Metazoa; phylum Cnidaria; class Cubozoa; order Carybdeida; family Carukiidae; genus Morbakka; species Morbakka virulenta. The sequence continues at coordinate 368,578 of RDPX01000095.1, read as the reverse complement.
TAAAGAACCCAAGATCCTTTGCCATTGACATTCTGACGTCAATTGCGTCTTGTCCCGATTTTCACTCTAATAAATTTCACAGAAGACAAAAATCACCTAAAGGAGGGGTGGGTTAATTGGTGTCAGGGAGGGGTAAATGACACCTTAGAAACTTTATGCCAAAATAAATCACAACAAAAGAATTGTAAAATCTTTCCGTTGATAAATTGCTTCAATTGCTTTGGGCACGGGTTAAGACTACAAGCAAGAAAGCTGGGGGGGGGGGAGGGTTTCCAAAGGGGAATTAGGATTTTCAAATTAGATAAACTTTCCTTTGCTTCTTTTTTTTTTTTATATTTCTCCCATAATTTACCACGTTTTTATACAAAACCCACTATTTTTTAACGCCAGCCTTCTTGGGATACACCCGTTCAAACCCCCTAATTTTTTTAAACACATTTTTTTAAAATTTAAAACNCCATGTTAAAGTATTCCTTGCCTTCGATCAACTCCTATTGTGGGTGATTCAGACTTTCTAAAGAACCCAAGATCCTTTGCCATTGACATTCTGACGTCAATTGCGTCTTGTCCCGATTTTCACTCTAATAAATTTCACAGAAGACAAAAATCACCCAAAGGAGGGGTGGGTTAATTGGTGTCAGGGAGGGGTAAATGACACCTTAGAAACTTTATGCCAAAATAAATCACAACAAAAGAATTGTAAAAACTTTCCGTTGATAAATTGCTTCAATTGCTTTGGGCACGGGTTAAGACTACAAGCAAGAAAGCTGGGGGGGGGGGTTTCCAAAAGGGAAATAGGATTTTCCAATTAGATAAAATTTCCTTTGCTTCTTTTTATTTTTTATATCTCTCTCATAAGGTAACCACGTTTTATACAGAACACACTAATTTTTCAAGCGCAGCCTACTTGGATACTCACCGTCAAAACCCCTTAATTTTTTAAAACGAATTTCTTGAAAATTAGAAAGTTTTTTTACGTGAACTTATCATGTTGAATTTTTCCCCTATCGTGGGGTGTTTTTATTTGACTCCCTTATCCATTTTCATCCCTCGTGAGTCCGGCTGGATCTTTCATTTCTAGGGTTTTCAGATTATTTTCACCACGCTTCTTTACTTTTAAATGCAGCCGAAGCCGTCTGGAAAATTTTATGATTAACACGCCTGAGGTTCCCGAGAGCTTCGCCCCCACCCTGACAGTACTGTGGCCAGTAAATTTATATATCCAAAGCTGAAGAAGAGTTGGGACTGGATAATATCTGCAAATAGAAGTATAGTAATGAGACAGTGCGGGACACACTGGGGGTGGCCAGACTGGGGGAGAAGTTGAGAGAGTCCAGGTTGAAGTGGTCTGGGGATGTAATGCGATGGAACGAAGAGTACGTGGGAAAACGGGTAATGGAAATGACACCAAAGGGGAAGAGAAAGCGTGGAAGACCGAAGAGATGGTTCTCTGACTCGGTGAATGATGACATTAGGGTGGTTGGAGGCTCCTCAGACGACACCACCGACAGACAGAGGTGGAGAGCGTTAGTCCGCTGTAGCGACCCCTGAGGGAAAAGCCGAAATTAGAAGAAGAAGAAGAAGAAGAAGAAGAAGAGGAAGAGGAAGAGGAGGAGGAAGAAGTATAGTAAGCACGAAAAAATTAAATCCAACACCAGGTATTCTTCTGCACTGAAAAGGCTTCCATTGTTGTGGAAGGTAATATTTTTTTTAAATTTTTTCATTAACAGATTATGAAAGGGCATATTGTGAAGACACAATGCGACGATGAACAGCTTTTATTTTTATATCGAATTTAAAGTAGATCGTCGAATGTGGTTTCTTGTTATTGGGAATGGATGAGAAATTTCTTCAGAAGTCTCCAAAGTTCTCAGCACTGGTAAGGGTAAAAAAATGTCTTATTTCCTGGCATACTGTATTGATCCTTCCTTTTGTGTGAGATGATAAGTGTATAGTTCTGGCACTGAGTGGCAAGAAAAATTAAGCCAAAGGAATTCATATAGTCACAATTAAAACGTTGAGCCAACCTTTTTGCAACTTTTATTTGTCTGGCAAGTACGGGTTTTTTTATTTCTGCATAATAAAGAGTACAGTCATTTTACAACGTCTCGATTGGACAGTATTCGGTCTCTTTTGCAAATTATCTGAATAATAAGGACTCTTCATTAAATTTTATGACCGAAAATGATAAAAAGTTAGATTTTTTATCGCTTTAATTAAAACAAGTTCCTTCTCCTTTCTTGTATGTTATCATTGGGCTACACAAGAAACACTGTTATTACTTATTTTCTGTTATTATACTGTTATTATATGTTATTATACTGTTATCGTTATCCAACTGTTATTACTATTATTACTATTTTCATTATTATTTAATATCATTACTCTTATCGCTATTGTTATTATCATTATATTTATATTACTTTTATCATCATCATTTTTATTATTATATTACGAAAACTTTGCGAGCAGCTCTTAAATCAAAGTTATTCCAAAGAAACGAGCTTTATCTAGTAAACAAGGATCGTTTTACTTCCTTTTTATTTTGACATCTTTTTTTGAATCCTTGCTATTTCTAACAGGTCTGATTGTGTTTGTGGTTTGTTTTGGGGTTGTTTTGGGGTTTGGGGGGTTTTTTTTGCAATAGCCCTGTTTTGAAATACATTCCTATGTGTCCAAGCCATCCTCTCATACTTTGCTTACTGGTTCAGGTGCACCAACTAAGTATCCCACCTCTTGCAATATTTTTAACTCTGTTTGACTCTTCTCTTCAGGAAGTTTCATAAAACAACATACATCTGGCTGACTCTTATCTTTATCATTCCAAGTTCCACTTCAGATAATTACTGTATGCATTTTTAAGGATTACTCTTTCCTGTTCACAAATTCTGTAATCAATGGATTCAAAGAATCATATCTTGCCATGTCTGGAATATCCTAAATTCTCCAACTGGTACACCATTTTCATAAACAAGAATACTTTTGAAATAACACTCCACCACCACATTGATAACTTCCTTATCTCATTAATTCCTAGCAACATATTGATGACGACCTACTTTGCTCAGGTACCTGCAGAACGTCTGCCTGGTGAGACACCTTCACTTAAAGTTGAAGTGCCATTGACATCCTCTTCATTTCTATTTTGGTTCATTTCAATCATAATAAAGTTTCTGGTGATATAATGTGATAACCACCGATATTGCGGACAGTTACCAACCAACACTAATATAACATGTTCGTTTTATTCAAAGAATTTCTTTTTAACATATTTACTGCCCATTTAGGCGCCATTAATATTGTTTTATTGTTTTTCCTGCATAGCTTGCAAACTACAAATTTTCATACCGTGCGAGCTTATCGGACTGTCCTTTAACCTTCACAGTGAAAAAATAAAACGACAGAGAAAATGATAGAAAGACAGGGCATTTTGATGCGTGAATCAAAACAAAGAGACATTCTGTGCTTGGACAGTAGGTACAAGAAACACGATATAACAGAAAACTGGACTATTTTTAAATCTTGGCAAAAGGAAAGACGAACAGGTAGTGTCCTATAAAAAAAACTTGCTCATACTGTAAGTGAGTTGCCACCTCTAAACTTTAATGTTGGTAGAGAAAAGCTCTAACTTGACTAACTTCATAGTCAGTGTGTTATGACAATGTTTTAGTGCTTATTGCTCATCTTGTGAGTTGTTTTCAAACTCTTTATGATATTTGGCTGGTATTTGTTGTTCTGTCTCATTCACGTAAGCATTTCATTAGAGGTTAAAGGGAGGTAGAGCCACGATGACAAAGTATTTGTCATGTTTTATTTGTGTTGTTTGTGCATTACTTTTGATTGAATTAACGTGACCAAGAATGTTTCCATTAACAAGAAATTTAAATCATTTAAAACAGTAGTCACTTCGAGAGTAAGAAGAAGGGTGAGATATTTAGAGTCCAGGGGCCGTAGGTAAGAAACTTTTTAAACAAGTGGAAGTCTTACAGCTGAGAAACCATACTACAAACAAAGATCATTTTGCCGTCTATAGCAATTTTGGCGTTAATTTTCGAACCCAGGTAACAAAAAGAAAAAAATTTTATATTTCACTTGATGGTACTCGGGCTCAATGTCAACATGGAGGCTTTCTGCAACTCCTGAAACATGGTAGGACTTCTAGCAAGTCATAAATTAATTACAACCCTGACCCCTAAAAAGATGTCCTTTTTGTACCATAGTTTCACCAAGGTTGATAAATAGAGTTTATTTATTTTCGTGACAACGAAAATAATAAAAACTTTTTTCAATGCTTCCAAGAACTTGCCACTTCTGCTAAAAACAAAATTAATCTCGAAGTGAACCTGAGACTTGCGTGAAGTCACTTTCAGGCATCGTATTCGGCACAGGATTTTGAAGAAACAACTTTAACTCGAAAACCACACTAGTGGTTATACTGTTAAGAAATTTAACTTACATTCCACATACCACACACAACAACTAAAAAGTCAAACAATTTTTTAACGCTGACAGTTCTTAGAAAAATATCTGATTTTAGACCCATTTTTTAAACCGCTGGGCCCATTTTACTGCAGGGTTTCATAGAAAAAAAGGGGGGAGGGAATGTTGAAGAAAACTATTCAGAAACACTAGTTATTTTGATAGAAAAACTTAAGGTACCTTCTTTATCAAAAACGGATTTAAGTCACATTTAACATTTTTTTTAAACATCAACTTGATCTGTCGGAAACCACAGGTCAAAGTCAGGTTTTTCACGATGCAGAAATCTAAAAACCCTTATTCCATTTTCTTGCTTGCCACTTCAGTAGCGGGCAAAGTCATTCGAGAGCATTGAAAAGATCTTGTCAGAAGATCTAAATGAACTAAAGCAGTACTTCCATTTCTGGCCACTAAAGCTCAACACGACCAAAACTGTTGCAAGTGTTATCCGTTTAACAAACAAGCAAGCTCATCGCAAACTCTGTACTACAGTCGGCGAAACCACCATACCGCTCGAAAAAAGCCCAAAGTACCACGGTGTAATACTTGACCGACCTTTAACAAGGAGCATCTCCAGAAGACGTCTGCGAAAGCTGGTGCCATATCAAAGCTACTTCGTCGCATTGCAAGCAATCGACGGAGTGCTTCATTTGATGTCCTCCGAATATCTGCGTTGTCACTCTGCTACCCTACTGCTGAGTACTGTGCGCCTGTTTGGTGTGGTAGCTCCCATATAAAACATTTAGACTCTGCCGTTAGTGACAGCATTTGCATTACTAGTGGCTGCATTCGCTCCACGCCTCTGCATTTGCTCCCCATTCTCTCAGGATTTCAGCAACCTGACTTGATGGGAGAAACATCATTCTTAAGACCTACATCAGAGCGCTCAATAGTCCATATCACCCCCTCCATCCCCTAGCAACTGCTCACAGACAGGCCTCACAAAGGCTGTCATTCAGACCTCTTCCATCCACAAGAATGCGAAACGTTGCAAGTGACCCAAATGGCAGCTCTCCGGATCTATGGACAGACAAATTATACATAGCCCCTTTTACCTTAAGTATTATTATTTTCAGTCTTTATTCCTACCAGGTAAAACCAAGATAGCACTTCTGGGTATGAAAATATTTACTGAAATATTCCCCAATATTGTGGTAACAAAAATTGGTTTTTAAGGTTTCCTGCTAAAAAAGAAAAATAGGTATTTTTCGTTTAATAGATTATTATCAGGTAAATATATTTGAGGAAGTACTGAACTTTTCAACTCGTTGTGAAGATAGTCCTTTTTGAAGTAAGATAGCAAAGTGGTACTGAATATCACCTCTGCCACATTCTAATTTGTTTTTGGTTGGCTGCATAATTTTTGTAATTAATAGCTTACTTAGCAGATTTTTGCAGTTTTTATCTTGTCTTACATGAATGGTAAGTCTAATTTTGTTTTGAAATAGTGACAGTAAATGACATACATACTGAAAAACTAATTTTAAAGAAACGTAACTTTCTAACATATCCAATCTGTTGCAAGGACCTAAGATATCACTCCATGCAGTAACACAAAGTTTATACCTACAATTGCTTCTGTATTTCTTTCTACTGAAACTATTAAGTTCCAGTTTTCGTGAAGAATCCAAAAACTAGGGCTTGAGTTAAGCAGCGTTTTTAAGGAGGGCTCGAAACATTTTTGCAATTTAAATATTTTTTTCTTTCGTAGGAAAAGATATTCTCCTGTCTGTCTCTCACTGTGTGCCTGTCTATGTCTCTCCCTCTCCTCTCTGTCTCCTTCTATGTCTGTCTTTTTCTGTCAGTCTGTTTTTCTGTCTCTGTCTCACTCTCTGTTCGCTCTCTTTTCACTATCCATCCATCTATCTATCTATCTATCTATCTATCTATCTATCTATCTATTATTTATTTTTCTATCTATTTATTTATCTATCTATTTATCTATCTATTTATCTATCTGTCCATCTATCTATCATTATCAATCCACCGGTAATGGGATTTGTCTTTCTTGTAATTTTTTATCTATTTATGGCTACCTGCCTACTATCTATATTTTCACCTATCCATCTACATCTGTCTGTTTATATTTCAATTTGCTGATCTCTCTTTACCGTTTTCCTTATCTAGCAATACACGTTTCTATATTCATCCACCCACCTACCAACGCACTGTGCCATTTAATGCCTGTAATCTTTTCAGTGTTAAGCTTTCCTTTTAGCCAAAGGAAGCAATTCACCTTTTGTAGACAACTGTTTAAAAGTTGACAAAGACTATTTTGGAAACCATGATAACTACAAAGGCCAGAAACTCAAGTCTTCCAGCACCAGTACAATAAAGCACCTAAACTCAGTTACTAGGAATCTGAAAATACTAAAACATATCACCATACTTACAAGGTTTAAAAATATGTTTTAACAATCTCATAAAAATTTTAAAAGGGCTACTCTACTCCAAGGTAATGAAATAAGTTGTAGGATGTACTCCATGGTAAAGCAGCCCAAGGCACAAACAGAAGGGTGTCCTGAGTTTAAAACTGTATTCAAAGTTCGATTGAATTGTCTCAATTAACAGGTATATAGCAGTACTTATATTGATGGTTGTACCACTATTAGAAATAGTACTAATAGCAGTAGTAGTAGTAGTAGTAGTAGTGGTGGTGGTGGTAGTAATAGTAGGAGGAGAAGGAGCAGTAGTAGTGGGAGAAGTAGTAGTAGGAGGAGGAGCAGGAGGAGAAATAGTAGTAGTTGTAGTAGTAGAAGTAGAAGCAGTAGTAGTAGGGGGTGTGGTGGTAGAAGCTGTAATGATGATAATAGGAATAATTCCAATAGTTGTCAGACAGATGTAGTGTTTGAGTTGTAACAGAACTAGTTTGGTAGTGATAACAGTATAGTAGAATAGTAATAGTATTAGTACTGTTACTAGATAGTACCAATAGTGCCATTCATAGTAATAGTATACATAGTGGTGGCAATAATAGTAGTTTCAATACCAGTTGTACATGGAGAAGTGAAAGTAGTGTCACTTTTGGTTCTCCTACTTTTACAGAAAAATTACTTTCCAAATCAGTAATGCCGCTACCAAACAAAAGAGAGAGCAATATAAGTAGTGAATTATTCGCAAGAAATTGTTAAAAGGTAGTTGAGGTAAAAAGATAAAAATATGATACGAAGTATAATTCCTTGTTAAATCCATTCAAACCCTGGCGGGTTACTTTTATAGCCACTTGTTTTATCAATTAAACTATCAGAAATACGTACGAAACCAGTCCATTACTTCAATTCCAATTTTTAATTGACCAGAAAATAAACATGTTTTATGGCGGCGCTGAGGAATATTCAGGATGTTCAGTCAAAATTTATTCTTTCAAATTTTCTGTTTAAGCTGTCTGTTTTCCCTGTTACCAATGGATTGGATGCATGGAAGAGGGTACAGTTGTAGAGTTTCGATATTTTATTGGTCTGGATTGTGGAGATCGTTTGAATCAACGGCCACATCTGAGATTTAAAAACTAGGAGATCGACGCTAGAAAAACAGACATAAAAGTAGAAACAGAAATTCTGTATTATTTAAAGCTTCTTGCTTGGATTTGCAGATGTGACAAGGGGAAAAAAAATGCGTATTAATTTCTGATCTTGCTTAGCAATGTGAGATATTTCAACGTTAATTCAACAGTCTTGGCTTTCTTTTTCACAAATGTATAGATTAGTTGAGCTCAGTATATATTCTTCTTTATTAGACTTTTTTTTAGAGCAAATTTTGCAATGCCACCTAAAAATGATGAAGGGTTTACCAAAACAAACAGCCCTAGAAAATGTATAAAAATGTTGATTATGATCCAGCCTTACTGGAGAGATGGCTATCTCCTGTAAAACAGACACCGTCATATTTAGCTCGAATGCTCAATACCTCGGGGTTATAGGAAAAGGCCTTAAAGCCTCTAAAGATTTAGGGTTTTTCAAATACTTTCTGAAACGCCTGTTTTGCTTCCAAAAGAGTAAAATGGGGCAAGTGTACGTGCACTTAACAGCTTAAGAAGGAAACTATACAAAAACCAAAGAAAGAAAATTTTGCTCTCCATTACAATTTTGAGTGAAAAAATCGAACAGCTGAACCATTTCAGACGGCTATTTTAAAGGAGTTGAACTGGACCAAACATGCAGCTATCATTATTTTCTGGGGCAGAAGGACTCCTGTTGTTACCACCACTAGTCTCATTACCTCTCAATGACTTTGCTTGGACTTATCGAGAATAGTAGTGGCTGCAATTCTTTGTTAATCTTCTTGTCAGATTCCATTCTTGTTTCTGACAACGTAGAAGTTTGGCACTTTTTCCACACCTTATTTTGCCCTCTTTACCTTTCATGAACAGCGCACTCTTTCGCCTGACAACATGTATCTAATGAAACATTTTTACAGTAGTTGTTGTATGTTTCTAAATGGCAGAATCTAATAAATATCTGTTTTGTCACTTGGAAGTGTCAACAAAGTCACTTTTGTGAAAGTAGTCTTCAATGACATATGTGGAATTAGATTGAAAAATTAACTCAACCACAAAACTGTACCAAAGCCACTAATTTGCTTTGATCAAAATATCAACCGTTGTTGAAAAAAATGTCCAACTGTTGTATTTTAGGATGATCGCCGGAAACTATTTAATCATCTTAAAGTAAGTCACTCACCTTTGTAACTTTCTCACCTCCAAGGAGCTGGTGAATTGTTTCCTCTGTATTAAACTTGAGATGCGATAAGGCGGCTGGCTCTTCATCTTTTTTGAAAGAGTCTGAAAAAGATGACAGTCACTTTCAGTGTAAAACTTAACGACAAGAAATTAGTCGAAGTCCTTCAATTGAATTTTGAGTTGTGAAATGAAGTCACACACTGAAAATACGGCATTCATGTATTATTTTTTACACTTAATTAATATAACAATTCTGCTATGTGGTGTGTTGATGCTGCGTATCTGTGATTAATCTCACTGAAACAACCTTCTTTCCCTTGGCGATACGTTTCTTTGTGGCGCAATGGATACAGAAAAAAGAAGATATTTGAGACAGACATTTTAACTGTCCATCTGCCTGTCCATTTATCTATCCATCTATCTATCTATCTATCTATCTATCTATCTATCTATCTATCTATCTATCTATCTACCTATCTACCTATCTATCTATCTGTCTATCTACCTGTCTATCTATCTATCTATCCATCTATCTGTCTTATCGACCTTAAATTGACTACACGTTTGTATATACTTATATATACATACATACAGTGCACAATGGAGTCCACATCTAACGAACTTTGATAAAACGAATATTCTATTACAACAAACTATCTACTACCTCCTTTGTCTCTATTTCATCTATTATGAATTTCGTTTACAATGAATTTAGAAAAAGTCCCTTGAAATTTATTGTATCAATTGTTTATACATACACATACACACAAACCTATATTATAAACGCAAACATCTATATACATATTTCCACTTCTTTAACATAAATATCACCATATAGGTATGTGTACCTGGTAACAAATTTTAGTTTTATCTGTTTCAGGGGGTTTTTTCTCGGCCTAGAGGTGATGCATAGTGAGTGAATAAGGTTGAACTGATTCTTTATTCAAAGTATTGATCGTTAAGCTGCTGGGTTGCTTTGTTTTAAATGTGAACATTAATGGAGGCAAGCATGGTTTAACCTTTTCTTTTTGATTACCTTTTGTTGTGTTATTAATGCGACCAACAATTATTTTTAATTTTAAGCAATGACAGAGGGAAGCATCCTTCAGTGTACAATAAGTATTGTCGGTCCCTGACATGGTTGATCTCTTTTCTCATATTGTCTTCTGGACAGGTACAGAAAATTAAATGAAGATACCGGATTTCAAAATTGTACCCATTCTCATCACTCTCAAGTAATTAACAGTATGTTTTATTCTCTGCAAAACAAAAAGATAAACGATTGTTGTAAACAAGGGAAGTCCATTTAGTTGTTTTTTTTCACATGGAAGAGTAAATTTGGAATTGCCGTAGTAACTGATACGGATCGTTACTCGTCCTTTTGGCTAAGATCAAGTGTAGAGCTCTGCTCTCTCTTTGGTTGGGGCTTGGGCTAGAGGGCCCAACCATGCTGGACAGGGGTCTCGAGATCCTTGAGCCTTGGCTGAAGACCAACTCAAGAGGAAGAGCCTTACCAACGAAGGGTTCTGGAGGGGCGATCCGTATGTTTTGCATTTTATGTTGTCATGCGTTCTTTCTGTCCCACTTTTTCTTTATCTGTTGCTTCCTTTCAGGTCTTTCATAGATGGGAATCTGTGTAAGACAAAAATGAGCCCACTGTTTACCAGGGGTTCCATCAATGAAAGACCCCGTAGTAAATGATATTAGTTCATGTTAAGTAGGGCATTAGTTTTGCCGTATGTAAAGATAATAACCTGCAGCGATAGAATCTTGATAGATACAAAATTAAGTGTGTTATATCTGTGGGCTCATTTTTTTTTATTTGTTTGTTTTAACGTCATTAATTAATTTAATTTCAATAATTGGGGCTCAGACGGTGCCCTTCAGAGTTACTTTGTTTTGGCAGTGAGGAATTTCTTGGTTGGATTCTTTTCCTGATGCCAATCAATGGCTTTTCTTTTGCGAAACTTAGTGAGAGGCCATATGGCTGCCTTACAAACACAATCAGAGGACTGAAATAGAACCAGAAGTGACGTCACCAAAGCGGAAGTAGACCTGTTTCAGCTCCTTCAGACCTTCGATACCAGCAAAACTTTGCAGGAGGCTATAGCTCAGCCTCATAGACATTGGAAGGTCCGAAACAGAACCGAAAGTGGCCTCACCTAACCGGAAGTGACCCGCTAAACAGGAAGTAAGTCTGTTGGGGGCACTAAGAACGCTGGGGAGAAAATAGGAGCAGAGGAAGTGACGTCATGTAACAGGAAGTGGACTTTCTGGACAGGACGTAGAGCTATTTCCAGCCCTTGAGACCTCCGATAGCAGCGAAACCTTGCGGGAGGCTATAGCTCCGCCAAAAGGAAGTGATCTTATGAAGCTGGAAGGTTGGCTGTTTTAACATCACAAAGCTCCGGTTTCGACAAAACTTGATAAGAGGCTATAGGGATGCCTAATGAACACAAAGAGAGGACTGAAAAAGAACCGAAAAAAAGTTATTCAAAAGTCGGTACAAAAACAAACACAAGGGAATACTCGGGCGACAATGAGAACACAAGGGGTTATCCAGGCGAAACCGGGTTCTCTGCTAGTAGAAATATTTTCGCTCAATCGCTGTGTTAACCTAATTAATTTCTCATACTAACCATCAGATAATTAATCCTGGTGCTGTATGCCATTGTTCTCTTTGTGTGTGTGTGTTTGTGTGTGGTTGTGTGTGTGTGGTTGTGTGTGTGTGTCTGTGTGTGTGTAAGGGAGAAAAAGGGATAGAGTTAGTGATATCGGTCTTCTGTTTGTACCCTGGTGAGAGCAAGTCTTCACGGGAAGGTTGCCACATTAAATTCCAATAAGGATATGAGAAAACAGTACAAACATTACTCAGATCTTTCTCTAAAATGGTACTGCACAAGCAGTTGGAAGTTTCCCAGCCACAGTATTCATACAATTAAAGTCAAGTAGCTGCACACTGTCACTGAGAATAGAAAAATAATGAACTTGAATTTCCTTCGACAGGACCAACCATCAGATCAAAATACAAAATCAAGAACATTGGGAACTAAGAACAAGGCTTTAAAAGAGAAAAGAAGTAGGAGGGATGGCAGAACCAGCCACAATAGTAGTGCTAGTAGTTGAAGTATCCCTTGCGCCTATGAAAGATGGAGTGACTTGTAGAAAATACAAGATAAACTAAATCTACAGGAAATGAAAAAGAAAGATGCCTCTCGACAGGACAGTACTTAACCTTTGCGGAGCAGTTTTCATTTGATTTCAGCTCAAACAGCTCAAGTCACCAGTTCCCACGAGAAGATGCAAGTGTATGTGGAATGTTAGATAAAAGCAGTGCTTGACCTAGTTGAAACCTGGTAAACAGTGAGTAAATTGAAACCCAAAGAAACCAAACTCCACAATAACATGTATGTTTTAGTTAAAAGAGAACTAAATAGTAAAGATGTTATTGTTATATTGTTAATTTTTGTTAGAGTTGTATCTCATTTGGTTGGTCAGGAATCAAGTTGCTTGAAGAACCTTAGCTGTATGTGTGGAAGAATTCCTAAAGACAATTTGCTTGGAACCGCTGGAATCGTAACGGAAGGCGATCAGACGCAAACTTTCAGTAACAACAAAAGTTACCTCTAACTCAGTATCAAGAGGTGACTGTTGATTAAAAAGCCCTACTTTGTAACACTACAGTGATTTATTTTTAAACATGACAACAAAGCCTGATGACTAACAGGCTCTGCCTGACTAAACTAAAAACTCGCACAAAAAAGACCCACAAACGGATGCAGTTAATTGTTTTGGCATACAAAATACAAATGTTTAGACCGTCGTCACAATTGTCAGGCTCAATATCGTGGCATCAGCCCCATGAGGAATTTGAGCTCATTAATTTTCTCGGTGTTTAGAGGAATTTCAATTGCGGAGAATACTTCACATGTTAAAATGCACAACACAAGGCAAATGATGCGAATTATATTTCATTGTATATACAGTCACTACCAAAAGTTTAAGACCACTCATGGAAATACGTAGATTTCTCGGTATGAGATCGTATTGCATCATCCTACTGTTGAGATTGCATCTTACTCATTGTTTACGCTCAGGTCGCTCATACGCGTTTCCCTAATTCTATGATGTAATGTTAGCCTCGACTTCAAAACGAGACCCGTATGGACAAAAATATAAACAAAAATGGAGGAAGCGGAGATAGAACTCGAAACTCTTATAATTATTAAAAAACCTGAGGCAACTGTCAATTTTAGTGGATCTCTTTCGGATATAAATGTTCAAAATTTGTTATTACGAGATATAAATGCTGATCTGGACGTTACGTTAATTACAGAAAACAAATCCAAAGAAAATTTGACATGGGGAAAATCTCTGGATTTTCTTCCAGTATTTACTAGGCGAGAAATAGACCTCCATGTTGGGAAGTGTGGCAAAATAAAAAGGTTACATATTAAAAAA
>RDPX01000095.1:323388-352893 GCA_003991215.1 Morbakka virulenta | reverse complement strand
AGTCCACCAAGCAGTTAAAAAGTATCAGCAGTACGGCTGCTACAAAGACTTACATCGGAGTGGAAGGCCAAGAAAAACCACTGTAAGAGATGACCACCTGATGAAAAGGATAGTTACGAGGTCACCAATGAGTTCCATCAACAAAATTCGAGCTAATGTGGTGGAAAGAGGTGTGAGTGTAAGTCGCATGACTGTTTCTAGACGTCTTTCACACGAATTCGGTCTAAAATCCTACAAGCCTGCCAGAAAACCACGCCTGACACCGGTAATGAAGGCAAAACGATTAGCCTTCGCTAAGAAGTACCAGAACTGGACACCAGCACAGTGGGGTAAAGTCATGTTCCCGGACGAGTCCACTCTACAGCAGTTTGTGGTGAGGAAACGACATGTTCGCCGGCCACCAGGAACGAGATTCAATGAAAAATACACGATTTCTTCGATGAAACAACCTCCAAGTCAAATGATATGGGGTGCAATTTCGGAAAATGGAGTTGCTGGGTTGTATTTTTGCCATCTGGAACAACTATGAATGGTCTGCGGTACGTTGAATTGCTGTCGGATAAGCTAAAAATTCACACGGACATACATAAATGTACTATATTCATGCAGACAAAAATAATAAAAAAAAACAATGGAGCCTCCAAATTACAGAATGTTAAGAACACTATTGGGCAAAATCTCATCCTTTTCTTCCCATACCAAATATAGTACCGATATAAACACATGCTTATTTTCTATCATAGATCTATCTATTCATATATTATTTGAAGCCTGGGATCTGAAATGGTAAAGAAAAACCATGTTGCATGGAAAAACAATGTGTAACACTTTTCTTTCGAATCCCAAGAATGAGAGGGAGAGAAAGTGGATTTGTATTTAACGACCTTAAAATATCCCTCGCGCATTGCAGCTAGAAAAGAAAGTCTTGTCATTTAGAGTCAATGTTAGAGCTCAAACATTCAACAGTTAGTGATACCAGGATAAAATTCGCTGAATAAATTACAGTAATAGCCAAACATACAAAAAAATTGTCTTCAAGGTGCATGTAGTTTGAGCTCATTTTTTCTTTAATGATTGCGCTGTGAGTGTCTTCTTCATATCCGAATTGCTTTGGCCTTATTTCCTTTTTCACTGATTAGTTCTCATTTTGTTTTTGCAAGTAAGATTAAACTACTGATCAGATTCTCTGAACCTTGACTCTGGTGCTTCACGTTGCATTCACAAAGCCAATTATCTCATCAGCACAAATAAAACAAGGAATGTTCTGGAAATGAAAATTCAAATATTTTAATCAGTTAGGGTTGCTGTGCTCGTACTGGATTGGAAGACTGTTTTAAACAAGCTTTACATACCTCTTTAACCTAATAACCTTCTACTGTTTTGAAGAATTTGAAAAAGTTAACAAATAAACATTGAAAGTAGAACTTCTAAATAATTCATGAGAAACGTAGAAAAAACATAAGTTACCGTTTCGAACTGCTCGCAGTAAGAATAGCTGCAATAATCACAAATCTTCGTACCAAGGCTTAATTATATAACTATTGTAAATCAAACAAAGTAGGTATTTTAAATATTTCTGTGACACGGTAAAACAATAGCACAGTGTCCTGAAAATCTTTATCACACCTTCTTAAAAAAGAAAACTTTTAATCCACAGACCACATCACAGGGGCGTTTAGTCACTGGTCTGTGTAATCAGATAAAATATACTCAGCTCTTGAATTTCACAAGGTTGAGATCTGTATTAGACTTTTGTCCTGAGAACAGAAAAGAGGATAGTGATATGAAATACTTTATTCTGTCTCGGATTTGACTGTTTTCGCATGGCACGCAGAGATGCTGACTGGGTTTCGAAGGTTATTTGTCTCAAGATTTAATTCGCATGGACACTGTAAGTCCCACGTGGCGATGAATATTTCTTTCATTCTAGTGCAGGTTTAAATACAGCCTATATAATTTTTCTAAATAACCGTTGTAGTTTGACAATACCTCAATACTGCCGATCGTACCACGTTTAAATGGACCAGCTTAGAAAACTGTGAAAGTGATAAAAGAAAATGATATCAAATTCACAATGTTCATATCTAGTCAAAATCTGCAAAATCAGTATCCCAGCTTGACATGCTTTTTTACCGCAGCTGTCTTGTTGGTGTCATCATTTGTTTGTCACTAGAGGTGCTTAACTGTAAGTAAAAGGGTGGGAAGACATACTTCAATCACACTGTGAAAAGCCCACTGGTGTGCCAAAAATCTGATGAGTGTAAAGAGATTTTCTTTGATTAAGTTCTTTGCTCACTCTTTTATTTAATAACGAGAATCAATTTTTTACCCACGCAAGGTTGGAGGACAACAAGGTGATGTGTTAACAGTTTGGACACAAAATTCTTTTAAACCAAGCATGACCCTTTTGTTTGCAGTAAGAGTCTGTGAGGACACCCCCCAGTTTTACTTCACCTAACGCTGCATTAAAACAGAATTGAAATGTAAAATTACCATGTGAGATGGTGACACTGTCATTTCTTACCATCGCGGAGTATTTTCAAAACTTGGAGAGGCTCTTTCTGCAGCCCTACAGTACTCAAGATTGGATGAAAGAAACGTACTTCATGGAATGATGTTAGGAGGAAAAATGCATTTATGAAAAGCCAATCACGAGATTAGTGTTGTCCACAAAATATCAACACTTTGCAATCGAACTGAATCGGTCTTTGAATCGAGTTGATGATCACTTCGTCTTCTGAGGAAGTGGAAGTTTTCCTGCTCGACTTATACTCTTGAAGAATATTCATGTACATTGAGTTTTTGCGATGTGATTCTTATTAATATTTAGAAACTATATTTAGAAACTATATTTAGAAACTATATTAATATTTTGAAACTTATCCCCAATCATTTCTGTCAGAACGTAATGTCAATTACGTCAAGAAATCAAGGTGTTGACTGACAACTTAGCTCTGGTTCACAGAATGCTGCAGAACAGAACATTTTCATTTTTATGTAGTTTCTGAGCTAAAGTTGGTTTAGGTTTTATCCTATTTGACCACCTCAGTTGTGGTTTCTAACAAAGCATTTCCTTACAAAAATATCGATGTGTTTCTGAAGTCTTTTCCAACCTGTATTACAATATAGCTAGGTTAAGTGATTTTATTTTGGTTAATGACTTCGATAACTAAAGAACAGGGGATGGGGTCACCCAAACATATTGGTTAAGTTGCATGCCATGGGGTTTTCAAATGGTAAAAATGGTGTAAAACTTAGTTCTACTGAGGCACTATGTTGTCCCCTTAAGACTGCATCCCGAGCACTCGCCACTGGAGAACTTGAGGCAATTTTTGAGAGGGATTTTTTGCGGGTGGCCACCTGCTACAGAGTAACTACCAATATCCACTTTAACTGAACTGGCGTGAACGAAACATGGCATAAAATCCCAAAATTCTCCCCGGGTTTGACAAGAGTTTATCAAGAACAACAAATTTGGAGAAATGTAAAGAAAAGTGAAAGAGAGCCTGCCAAGAAAGGAAGTTTAATCTTTGGCAATCGAACTATCTCACTTAGTCCAAACAGAGTTATTTAAAATTTCAAACTCAATCCAAATAACGAAATCTTTGGCAATAGAACTATCTCACTTAGTCCAAACTAAGTGAGATAGTGCCAAATATCTCAGTTTCAATAGGATTAAGGGAATAAGCGGTATAGTTTAGTTACCAAAATGACGATAGTGACTGCGTATCTGATATGTAATTTATTTTTATAGATTCTATTTCAACTGAAGGGTAAGCCTTGTAATGGGTATGAAGCCTTGTTATGCCATAGAAATCTGGATACTCACAAAATACCAAGAGAGGAAGCTGACAGAAGTTTGTCAAATAAAAATACCCGAATTTATGTCTTCTACTGAAATTTGCGTATAATTGTAGAAATTTATATGAAAATTGAGGTACGGCAAGGCAAAAGGGGTAAAACACTTTCCTTGCTACAGTATACCTGTTAATTCATATCTGAACTATATTGACTGTTCTTTGCAATGGTCTTATCTTTGTAGCTTAATTTCGAACCGTGCGCTAACTCAATTTCCTGCCACTGTTGTGTCAAGTTATGAAGCAAGAACTTCTTGGAGGCTCAAAAATTGATACAACATATTTCAAGCTGTATCTGAGCTCGAAGTAAAATTGTGGAGCTTGATTTGAATAATCTATACAACTGGAAAATTCAATTTCCATATAAACTGTATACTCCATTTTTATAATATTTCATAATTTTAAAATTTCTTATTAGTAATTTATTCAAGTATATTTGGACAATATTTGGAAAATTTGTAGAACGTCTTTTACCATGAAAAAAAAAATGTTTTAAATCATTGGTTTTGCCTGTTTGAGTTTCTTTGGTCTACTGGAAAATTTTCCTTGGAATAAGCTCTGGGTAGTACCTATGTAATGCAGGGACTGTTCCTTGAGGTACTGATGACAAATAGTAGAAGCCTTGTTTTTTTGAGTGAACAGGACTATATTATTCCAGAAATTTAGGTATTTGGCATAAACTCGACATAGTTTTTTAAGAGACATTGTCGGTATCAAATTTGACATTTTTGTTCTTCGTTTTTTCTTAAAACAGTGTGTGCTGATGGTTTCTTTCATTTCATTTGGTGATCACAGGGTGGATATTAGTCACCATCTTATTCCACCTAAGTTTCGGAATAGGTTTCACCAGCATATGCAAAATTTCTAGCTCTTGTCCTACGTTCTCATTATCTTTGTCATCTAGGATTCCCAGGATGGTTAGGTTTCAAAATTCATACAGAGAGAGAGAGAGGGGGGGGGAGAGAAAGAAAGAAAGGGAGAGAGAGACACACACACACGAAAACACACACACGGGCCCCCTTTCCCTTTAAGCGATTTATGGTGCTCAGATGATGCCATTTGGGGGACTAATTGGAGGACTGAGAAATTTCTTGGCCGGATACTCTTTCTGACGATGACGAATGGCCTTTTTGTAAAATTTTGAAACTAGGGGAATCGTATCCGGAAAATCTTGATTACAGTACAACTGCATTAACCACTAAAAGGCAAGGTCCTCATTTAGGTTTCATTTCCAAAATAACTCCAATCAACTATTTGTAAAATGAAGTCAAATTTTCGTTCAGATCAATTAAGAGTAAGAGTACGCCATCCAAGAGTATTGGAGGGTTTTTTTTGTTTTATCTACATTAAACAATAAGGTCGAACTTTCCAGCTAGATAACCCAAAACTTCGCGACAAAAAAGTGTGGCTTGGAGAGTTTAATGGTTTGTTGATTTGTCTGAAATGTCAATACAGAAACGGGGAAAGATGGTCACCCAACAGGGGGTTCGACTCTGAGCCAGTGGCTGATTATAGACTTTGAAATCTTTATTTTTATTTTTTATCGAGGCATTGACTTACAAGATAAATGTCGACAATGATGACGATAAAGGAAATGACTCGCACACAGGTCTTCATGTCCTGGAATTATTCACAGATCTTGCTGAGTTCGAAGTTTACTTTAATCAACATTCACTTTTTTACGAGCAAGCTATGAGGAGTTTTGCTCACTTTAGTTCATAAAAAGTTCAATACGATAGAGTAACATAAATGCTTGCAATTAGCAAAGTGCATCTGCATATACCATTAAACATTCTTTTGTTCTTGTTTTGTACCATGGATATTATTCTGACGTCATTTTAATCCAACCGAACAGTTATACAATACAATTGTTTGATACAATTTCTCATGCGTCACTGAAACTAGTAAAGGCAAGGACAAAGACATCAGAAAAAAACCCCAGCAAACTCCTTTACTTATTGCTCTTTGATCCAGAAGAATAGGAAATATTTGTGGGGCAATTTACAGGGTGTCATGCAACACACAGACTTAAAACACGCCCTTCCTATTTTTTTCTAAACACAGCATTAAGCGTAATCCCGTTAGCCCATCTGGCCGGAATGTTATTATCAAAAGTCTTTTTGACGTCATCATACATCATATTCATCAGTTTCTGGCTTTTGTATTTGAGCGTTTAATAGTTGTGTATGAAAGATCTGTTTCACAGATCATTTTTGCAAAGATAAAACCATTAATCGAAATGAAGGGAAATCGTTGCTACTGGAACCACTAAGACGGTCTTTTAAACCTATCTCAGCTGTAACAGACTGTTACAATCTTAAATTCAATGCTGTAAGCTTTAATTTCAGTTGCTCTCGTGATGTCTCCAAAGGGTACATTACAAACACTCCGTAAATTAAGCTTCAAGTTGAAATGTCAATGAACTGGATTTAAATTAAAGTACGGCAATTTACGTGCTCCAAAAACCGAATGTGCTGGATTCGAAATTGATTTCCTGGTAATCTAATGCCGTTTGACGTTTGTGTAAAACATCTGTTGTTCGATATGACTGAAAAACCAAAACGATTATCCATTGAACTTTATATCAAGAAGTTTTAAATGGTTTTTAAAATTAAAACAATTGAAATGTTTATGAGACTCTGAAACATTTCTTCGTTGATCAAAAGAGAAGTTTTCGATGAAGAGCACTGTGTTTCCATTAAAATCTATTAGTGTAAACTCAAGACATGAAATGAAACCAAACCCATGAAAATGAAGTACCCTCTACCTAGACTTTCCTTTGTTCAATTTGTAAGAGAAATGAGAAGTTGAGATGATCATAGACACCAGATGTGGCCATGCTATTAGTATTGCCATCCACGACAAATGAAAGCGATGAACATTGAAATCGATTAGAAACAATTTGAATACCTATAACAAGTTAGGTTATCCAGTATTTCTATCGCTTGGCACTTCATGCAATTGCAAGAGTTTTGATCATATTAACACAGAGCTGAAATATATTGGGGCGAGTTGTGGGTGCGTCATTATTAATGCAATTCATAAATTTCCCTGTCAACAAGACTTTTTAAAGATAGCATGAAACAAAAATGGGTTAAATGAATAGAAAAAGGTGAAGAAAAGTTAACAAAAGCAACGAAGAGGAAAAGAGCGTCATGTGAACTGTTAGCAGTGTGGGTTGACATGTCGTGGAGGCAGTGTCTAGATTCATGATTACCAAAGGACTTAAATAGTGTAGTTATACTGAATGCAATTGAAGTTTAGATGTATTGCATTTAGGATTGAAAGACACAGTTACTAATAATTAGATTCAATGAGCCTTATTCTTTAGGTATTTAAAAGCTATGGTCATCTGTTGGAAATACCAACTGTTAAGACGCCTCGTCAGATTTCAAACATGTTCCAGAAGTCAGAAGGAGATGATGCTGACATTGGAAATGAAGTCGAATCCTTTGACATTGAATCTGAAATTGGCAGTGAGTAAAATTTATTTGAAATAGAGCAATGTATGTTCATCCTTTCGCCTCCATCAATCTTATTCCTGTCAATAAGTAATTTAATTTATTTTATTTATCATCTCCCAATTCCTAAGTAATTTTGATTGGTTTTAGCTAAACATCGGAACTCTAACAGAAAAAAGCAGAGAGATAACAGACCTGATGAGGAGAGAGAAGGTGAACATACTGTTTTTGCAAGAAAAACGCTGGACAGGGGAAAATCTGGAGGAAAGGCGAGAGATATGGGAGAAGGTTACAAACTGTACTATAGTGGCGGAGGAAAGCCAAGAAATAGTGTGGGCATATGCCTGAAAACAGAATGAGAGGACAAGGCAACAGAGAGAATCCCTGACAGAATTATGACAATGAGATTGGTAACATTGGAAAAGACATTGAATGTAGTGTAAGCCTACGCCCCTCCAGCAAGGATGTGAAGAGGAGAAGGAACAGAAGTTCTGGAATCAATTAGACAGATTGACCAGAGATATCCCAGATACAGAAGAACTAGTGATAGCTGGAGACCTGAATGGACACATTGTAGGTGAACGACCAGAATGGTTTGCCAGATGGCATGACGGCAAGTTGCGCGGTGTGCGAAACGAAGAAGGGGAAACCATACTGGAATTTGGTAGAAGAAATGATTTTGCTGTTGTGAATGCCTTCTTTACTAAGAGTGAGTCATAGATGTATTCGTACAAAAGTGGTTATGTTCTGACAGCGATTGGTTATATCTTGATTCGTAGAGAAAGCTTGAAGGGAGTGAAGAACTGTGGAGTCATACCTGGTGAAGCTGTCGCTCTACAACATAGGCTGCTGATAATGGACATAGAAGTGTTAAAGAAGAGACCAACGCAGAGGGAAAGACCTCAAAGGATAAGTTGGTGGAAGATCAAAGGGCAGGAAGGAGAGCAACGTAGGTAAAGGATCATAAAAATGTTGTTGGAAATTGAAGAGACCGGGACAGAGGTGATGTGGATAAGAACTTACCATAGAGCTATAGAGGCAGCACGACAATTTAAGTGTAATTACGTTGACTGAGTCCTCAAGCAGTAATCATTTAAATTAACTAAAGAAGTCATATTTTGTTAGATGAAATGAAAAGATATTCTTCTAGGATTTTGGTGAAGAACTGTGTTATTATGTAAAGAAATTTTCTAAAAGAAAACCTATTTGTGTTTTGAAGGCATTTTTTCTTTCCCCGTCCCATCCTACTGATACTCAAGTGAAACTAATGATTCAAGTACGTTGAATTATAACTTAACCGAATATTATTACATGCTTAGTATAACAAATAGGAACTTGGTATTTGTCATTAACAAATTCTATAGCAATAACTTGAAGTAGGGTTAGTAATATGTTTGAACGGGAGAAGGCAGTGAATGCATTTCAAACATTTTCTCCATTTTACTTCAACCGAACATAACATTACATTCAAATTACCATCATTTTGATTGGTTACAATTCAACTCCTCTTTCTGATCAGTTTTAATACACAGCAAAATCCAGGTTCATCTGTTGCAAAACAAGTGAAGAGGAGGCCTGGCTGGCATCTGATCAACCAAACAAGAACTGGAACCAGCTGATTCCACAGGTGATCCATATCTTTCAATAAAATATACCATAACAGAAAAGGACAAAACTAGGTACAAAAAGCATTTCAAAACACTTCATCATTTGTTATTACATTTTGCTTGTTATTTTAAACTATTTGTTATTTTCAGTAGCCATAAACATGACCAACTCTCATTTTACTTTTCATAAAAATCATTTGATACTAGTATCAGCAAATACGTGTCACTTTAATGAGTGTGTCTTTTTACTTTTATTTGAGAAAGCCAGAAATATCAATTGTCCTTCTGTATATAAAATCACACAGTGAAATAAAACTTAGCTAATCAATTTTAATGGTAATAGGTCTATTTGAATCGTATTATTGGTACAACTTTTTGCCTATTTTATTTTGGCAACATTCTGGAGACTTCGTCATAACAAAGTACAAAGGAAGTTATCAATTTTATCAAAGTGACAATGTTAGTTAAAAGGGAGTATCAAAAATGAAGTCAAATTTCCCCGAGAGGGTTCTTGTGTACCCTTTTGTACTTTTTATTTCCCTTTTTTATACTGATAATTGATGTGACAGGGACCAAAGGTCACCAATAAAACTATCCATTCGAAAGGTAACACAGTTTTTCTCCAGGATTAGGGCAAAATTTATCTCTGAATAAACAACGTTGGTTTATCGCTTACAACAGGTATAACTAACAGTGTTTGTTGGGTTTGTTGTCTGAACACGAGCTCTCTATCATGCGAGTATAGTGGAAATTGATCTGTTAAGCACAAAAAATAAACCAACACAAGCAATCTAAATGATCATTGATCTTTAAGCATGAAAAGTTGTCAGTGTTCACGTCAATCAACTAGATATCTTTCAAGGTTTGTTTTGCTGTTAGTTAAATTAGAATTTCAGTTCTTGCTTTCTCCACCCATAGAAGTTAAAGAACAATGGAGGGAGGGAAATGTTTATTGCCTGAGTATTGTGAAGGGGATGGTTTCATTGTTGTTCTCATGATTTTCAGTAAGTGTATATGGTGGATAAGCGGGTGGCATAATAGAAGAAGAATGTTCAACAGTCACAATTACAGGTCATTTTGCATGTAAACTTCGTTATTATTGATTAGGCCACCATTGGTACTCTGAGGCTAAAGATCTAGCTTTTAATTGCTTTTCAGAGGTACTGGTCTTACTTTGTAAGGACAAAATGGGCGTAAATCAGGCTAATCTGATTTTACCTAGTCAGAGACAAAAGAAAAAGATCGCAACAAGTTGGGAAGAAATGGCTGATGACTGGTATTGGTTTACATAGCTTTTTAAATCTTCCGTTCATGTGTTCCAGTAGAAAAGATTAAAAGACATGAAGCCTTAAAAATGCAAGAAACCCATTACCGAATATGCAAATTTTGGGACACAGTTTAAATGTTTCCAAATCTTGTATTGTCTCTTCAGAGTCATACTTGTTCACTTTTTATTTAAAGTGCAGATGCCTAAATGTCATTTTTGCCGAAATGATTCGTCAATTACAGAATAATTTACAGATCAATTAGATGATCTGAAAATCCTAATCCGGCTGCACTCATTTTATCAACCCGCTTTTGAAAATGCTGAAAATTTAAGTATTTTATACTAGTTAATGAGATATTGCTAAACAACATTTGAATGTTGGTTTAATACCAATTTTGGATTTATATAAAGCTAAAGGAAAAAATGTCATTTCAATGTCACAGTGAAAACTATTTAAGACCTAATGGGATATTTGACATTTCATTGCTGATTTTTTGTCCCATGTAACGTTTTTGCTAGTTTGTTTTCTGAAAAACAACAAATTCGCAGTGAAAAAGCGACATATTTCATATACACATAACAATTTTTAATAAACTTTTACCAGTGAAATTTGATCAAAAGTGGTCTAAAGTTGCGAGATCATTGGTGGATTTTTCATTGATTTCTTACAAAAAGAAAACACACATCCATTTTACGATAAACTAAGATTTTCCAACCTTCGTTTTTGATTATTTGTAGTGAGCTTTAGTCATTAAAAATTGAGAATATGATCGAACATGGTCTAAAATTTAGCAACTGTCATAAATGAGTCTTTCCAAAGAATTCCTAGTCAAAAAGCCAAAATGTTTAAGTACCTGTAAGAGATTGTTAAAAAAATTTTTTTCTTGAGATCTGGTTAGAAGTGGTCCAAAATTTTTAAAAAAAATATACGTGAATCATTCCTTTGGTTTCTTATAGAAAAAAAACAAACGTGCACCTCAGGATGGGGTAGGATTTTGAACCCAGAGAAAAATTCCTTCAAGTTTGAAAATATTAGATAAACGTTGACGCCTCTTAACTTGGCTAATATCGTCCTTGTTAAATTCCTCCTTGACAATGGAACTTTTTTCAACAACCTTAAACTGCCTTTTAAAAAGTAGTGTTGGTCAATTTTTATCAATCAATTTTGCCTTCTTAACACTTTTGCAGCCTCAAGACTGCAAAAGTATTAAAAAAAACAAAGAATGGAATTGGAACAACTGTAATTTTACTTTAACTTGGTGTATTTTTTATTGGCTGGGGGAAAATTTTTAATAACCTTATATTGACGTAGCACAAATTTGGCACAATTGGTTTGAATAGAAAGAAGAGGTCTTTGTCGAAATTCCTCTTACTTTTGGCAACATGAACAATATTTTAATTATTCACTTTGAATGATCATCATATTGATAAATAAATTGAAAACATAACTCAAATTCTCTAAATTTGGATTTTAACAAAGGGGTAATTGTTTATTTAATCTGGAGTAGCAAATATGTACCAAAGATGAGAATATAAAGGAAAATACAATTGATTCAAAGTCAATTGCAGGTGACAATATCATTATCTTAGCATAATGGTTAAACCACACATTGAAATATCTCTGATAAGTTCAAATTTAGACTTATTGTAATAATAAAAATCGATAATGAGGTATTGAATATAGTTTATTTTGATGATAATACCCAGAGTCTACAAAAGAATTCCAACTTTAATTCCTATTTTGAATCGTTAATTTTTCCTAAAAAATGTAAACAAATAAATTTTCTTAAACTATGCGTTTCAAAGAAGATGAAACACGAGAATCTTATCCAACTTCGTCTTTACTGAAGATGAGTAGTTCAATATTCATGATTTGATCTACGATATTTTACAACTTAATAGTTAGTTTTCAACAATGACACAAGTGTTGACAAATATAATTTGTCTTAAATCTTTTTATACACATGAGTGTCTGTCGCTTTCCCCTGATCGTCCACAATAACTTCGAAATTCTGCATAAATTTTGGAAAATTGTGGCAAAAGGCACATGGGACCTTTTCCTACCCTCGATTTGACTGTGAATAAAATAACTTGTAACAGATATTAGATGATTGAAAGTTTCTGTAAATTTATCGCAGAACATTTAGCACCAACACTGTTTCTAAGAATATTTAGTTGAACGTTTCATGTAAATTAGGTTTGATCATCATCAGCTAATAAGAAGTCATCAGCCTCTGCTTCCATGTTAAAAATCCCTTGTCACTGATGGTTTCTGTATGATCAGCTTGTTTGGTTTGGAAATTGCACTTTCCACGGAGTGCCTTTTGGCCCCAGCTTTCAGTTACTTGATTAAGACTGCATTTTTTCTCAGCTTGTTTGGTTATTCTTGTTTGTTTGAAAGGAAACCTTTGTTTTCAATATCGTTATAATTTAAATTTAGCTGTCTTGTATTTTTTGCTTTTCTATTATAAAAGAATGCAGCTTTCTTACCTCTTTAATGTTTATTATTATTATTATCATGATTACTATTATAAATATTATTATAAATACATTTCCCTCCCGTTCTATCTAAAATTCTTAAAGATATTTTTAATGTTACCACTACGGCCCAAACATAAAGATTGTGGTTCTCTGTTTTCGATAAAACGTTTCTAGTCAATGAAAATCAGATTGTCTCAGAATTCAGAACTTTCTTCCAATGTCTATCCTGTTAAACCGTGACTAACGGGGTATTCATGGCGTTAACAACAAATCACATAATGACCTCCAGCAATTAATAATTGATCGACCCGTAAAGCAGAGAAGAAAAATTAGTGCTGAAGTACAAGGAAACACAAAGATACAAGCAAGGTCTGTCTCTCTTGCCAAACGAGTTGACAATATCTTACTCATACCACTCTTGTCACAAGACAGGCTTAATTAACAGTCAATTACCCCTGCGAGGACATAGCCTTACCCCGCATGGTTTTAATTCGGTTCTTCAAGTGTATCGTGTCAAGATTGTTTGTGAAATTTCGATTTTTGTCAACTGATGAGTTACTTTATTGAAGGTTTTGTATCAATTGACTGCGGTATTTGAAGACTTCTTGTGAGCAGAACTAAAAGTACCACAAAAGGCTTGTAAATAAATTTGTTCCCATGTTAGTTTATTGAGGTTTTATTTACTAAAATGACATGTAAGTAAGGGTTTGCTGTTACTATTATAGTTTTCATCAATAAATATAAATAATAAATCAGTTCTGAGTGATTTTAATGACCATATTAGTGGACCTAAGAGTCGAAGACTTTTATTTAATAATTCTAAATATAATGACACAGCAAATATTTGGGTTTCTTTCACTTTGTCCGAAAATATAATTACGGGACTTTTTTCTTGTTACTGTCCCAACGAAGTCAAACAATCCAGAGTCTAACGTAACATTTAAGCTCGCGCTGATTTAGAAGCTTTAATAATAGTCTACAACGCTTTTAATAAAAACTGATATAAACTGACTATACTATTAAAATTTTACAGGTTTGTTTTTCATTTCTGATTAAAGATTGTAGTGTCATACAAATGTTTGATCATGAGTTTTTCTTTGACTGAAAAAATTGTAGTTCTCGGTAGTTCTAACGTCAGTGTCCATTAGTTTTCGCATTCCACTCTTTTTCCAGGTTTTACCTGGTCATACACTTCATTAAGTAAATTTTGTCGAAAATTCCTTTTGCCTCTTTTTCTATCAAATCAAACTCCCTTTGCATTTCAAACAAAAATTTTGTTAGTAGATTTATATGATGTAAGAATTTTTTTGGTTGCCTTTAACTCTGAGGATTCTCTTCCGTTGCGGGTTTAGCTGGTAACGCGTCAATGAATTGTCCATTTGGTCGTAGAGAAGTAGACATAAATAAATAAACAATGAAGAAACCCGAATTAGACAACATTAGAGGAACACTTATCTGGAGCTTATCAAGGAGGATTAGGTAATGCTCAAGGCACAAAGCGTAATTATACATGGCGTATTTTCTTAATTAAGCACCTTCACTAAAATACATACCCCTTCAAATAAGCACCTTCTGCAATAAAAGGACCTTAGAAAAAGCGCCCCGTCAACAAGCCCCCCCTTGCCCAACAAATGCTCTCCAAACATTTAATGACAATCCTTTCCATAAATTCCACCCTGAAGAAGCAGCACAAGAATTTCAATTAATAGCTTAGCTTACAGATGTTACAGAAGCGACTGATTATTGAAAAATATTTACTGTGGTACATATCTTCCGATTTTCTTTTATATTTGCGTCTTCCATTCCTAAAAACAAACATCCTCTAAATAAGTTTCCTCCTTAAAGACTGGATTGTAAATAGCACCCCCCAGACCCTTTTCCAAGGAAATGAAACCCTCAGCCGGAAAGTGTTTTCAATTTTTTGTTCTTCTTTAGACACTTTTTTATCCATGTGATATGATAAAGGTAATAATTTTTAGATATACAATTTTCTACAGTACACCCACATGTTAAAAATTGGATTAAAATGGGTTAAAATTGCAGGAAACTTCCACTGGTTTAAAGATGCCAGGCTTAACAAATCTTATGATTAAAAGAAATGGATCAACGTGTTGCGAATCTGGAAAAAAGCCAAAAGTTATTACAGGGTATTCCGTTTGCAGTAATTCACAATTAATAAGGCAAGGAATCTGTTTTCAATTTACTTGAATACTTCTTCACATATGGCAGTTGAATGATAAGACATCTTACCACACCTTGTGTTTCCATATTTTTTAGATATGCTCACTTAGAGAAACGTCGCACTTTGCCATATGTTTGTTTGGCAAGTCCAAGTACCAATTTTGTTGGCCTATAAGGAAGACCTTCTACTATTTTTCACTAAGCTATTAATATAACTTTTATTCGATGTCACGCCAAGTAAAATCTACTTGGTCACTGAAAGGAACACAGGTAACATTGATGGCTTTTTATATTGAACATATATCATTGTTTGAAAAGGTTTTTCTTTTCATCGGTAATACATTTTTCAAAATCCTTGGATACTAGACTAAAGGTCTTCCAATAAATCTGTATCTCAACGTTTATCTGAGAGTTGTCTTGGAACGGTACACAAATGTTGCCGTAAGTACTGGAATAAATAATAAATGGATATAAATATATGTTCTAATAAAGAAATATCAAAATATGTATTCTTTCAAATCACTTTTCTGTTTAGCAATCCCAAACACTTGTCGTCTGTCAAAACAAAAAAACCCCAAAGCTTATTAATTGCTACTAAAAAAGAAAGTCAGTGAAGTATCTTTCAGTAAATCACACATGTAACATCGTTTAATAAAATTTCTGTTCCTTGAAGACAAAACTCAAAGTCGAGATAAAACCTAAACCTGTCCTCTTTCTTTGGAAGGACCATGCCCTGAGTAACAAAGTAAGCCGATGGGAAGTTGACAAACAACTACTTATTTTGATTGATACCCAGCACAGCAAAGCATTGAAATACCAGTCTTATGTCGGCTCCTTTCTTATTACAGCCGATGTATTTTTCATTTGCTCTTGATTAACTTGTCAACATTATGCACCTGTGTTCTGAACAGATATATCGCTTTCCAACGTCATAATTTTTATAAGCATACCAAAGGCTAGTTCAGTGGGTCTTTTTTGGTGTTCGCTTTTCTTATAACATCTGTAAAACTCAAAAATTTTGAATGGCCCTGACCAAACAAAAAATTTTCCGTCATCTTTATTTTCTGTAGATCACATTGAAATTGTATCAGCAGCAATAATCCGGCATCAAAGGTATTTTCAAGTCTAAAATAAAACTGGGTAGACACCAGGTATCCGTAATATGATAAGCGGAAACTACCATATCAGCTTATTGCCAACAGACACTACTTTTGGTATGCAATAATCATTTAGACGACCAATTACTGTTATGTGATTTGTATTTATCTTTTTTTTTGTTCATTTGAAAAAATGAGTAAAGGATATTTGGAAGCCTAGTAATGTGAGTGGGAAAGGCAAATATTAATATTGACTTGCACAATAAAATTGCGCGACGGAACAGAGTGTTCAGAAAATACAAAGAGATTTTGAAAGACTATTATGTAAATGGAAGGTACAGACAGTTTTCAATAGTAACTCCCCTAAGACTTTCGGGGTTTGCTTCGGTACTGTGAGGCTTCCCTGAGGTTTTTTTCACCCTTTTGATAAATGTCAAAGTTGTTAGAGGAGAAAAAGCTTTCCGAGGCAGAGAGTAGTAGTAGCAAAAGGACGGATGTAGAACAAGGAGTCATGTGAATGTAATGACACTTATGTCATGAAATTGTGATAATTTATGTCATGAATTAAATTAATTTAGGTCATAAATTATGTAAGAACTTTTTACTCTCATAATAAATATTATTTTGCTTAATGTCCACTATTATACTTTATCTTATATTACACCTATTTTTTGTTGGGGGAGGGAGGGGGTTAACTTGAAATTGGTAAAAAGCAAACAAATGAATTGACATAAATTTCATGACAGGCAAAACAAGTATGAAGCAGCCAGCAGCTGGAAGAAGAACAAAGAACAACATTGATCAAGCGTGGAAAAACGTCTTATGTAAAAGAATAGACTTTAATTAATCCAGTATTGAAATGCCAAGAGAACGTCGAGAACATAATATATATGGATATATTAACAGATCTTTTTCTGCCTAAATGCAAAATACATCAGTGAACTAACATACCGCTTCTATTTATAATAGGAGAGAAAAATTAGAAACTGTTAACAGAATTGAATAGACAACCACCAACAAACCTTTTATAACTCTAGTTTACTAATGAAAAGCTCTAAGTTCTTTTTTCCTTCCTTGAGTTAGCAGGTATTTGTTCTATTTATCAAAATTTATGCAAAGGATCATCTTCTAATCCTTCTGCGTATTGAGACTTACAGTACTTTAGTTTTCATTTGTTTTATTTACATAGAAACGTAGGCCTACTGACAGTTGACATGATTGTAACTAAGGGTTATTCTAACTGAAAAGGTATCTTTGAACTTCTAGAAGGTGATACTGCTGATACCTGCTTTGCTTCTTAAAGTGATTGTAATGACCCCCACACTATCGATGACGAAAGAAAGAAACGTTGTGAACCCCAAATCAGAAAAATCTCTAACCAACCAATTTGACTAGAGGAAGTGCAATTGAGTTTTTTCATTCTTGAACAAGTTAGTCAAAACAGGAAGCACTATTTCTTAAAAAATTAAAGACCACATTGAGCGACGAGTGGCTCAATTCAGTGGCAGCATAATACGCGTTTCCCTAATTCTATGATGTAATGTTAGCCTCGACTTCAAAACGAGACCCGTATGGACAAAAATATAAACAAAAATGGAGGAAGCGGAGATAGAACTCGAAACTCTTATAATTATTAAAAAACCTGAGGCAACTGTCAATTTTAGTGGATCTCTTTCGGATATAAATGTTCAAAATTTGTTATTACGAGATATAAATGCTGATCTGGACGTTACGTTAATTACAGATAACAAATCCAAAGAAAATTTGACATGGGGAAAATCTCTGGATTTTCTTCCAGTATTTACTAGGCGAGAAATAGACCTCCATGTTGGGAAGTGTGGCAAAATAAAAAGGTTACATATTAAAAAAACATTAGAAAGAGGGCTTAAGTTTAAACAGGAACGTTACATTTTATCGGAAAGTTTGTTTACTGCACGAACTTTAAAGTATTTTATAGCCAAAGCTTCATGTCGAGCAAGCATGAAAAAACTGCAGAGGCAAGTAGAGGATTATTATTAACCGAAAAAACAGTGAGGTGGATAAAGCAAAATGTAACTGTCCTGCTGGTTTAAGTGGGTATTGCAACCATGTAATGGCTTTACTCTTCGAACTGGCAGAATACTCATTGCATTCATTGAAGGTAGTACCAACTGAAAGAGCATGTACTAGTGTACTTAGAAAATGGGGTGTTCCAGGAAACAAAGAGACAGTAAAATATCCTGTTATGAAAACTGCTCTTCATAGTCTTGTTTCTACGAAGTCGGGTTCATTTTTGATGGAAGTAAAGTGCCCTTACACAAAAAGAAACGTTAATCCTAATGATTTAATGAATGATGAGAAATTTTACATTGGTTCATTGCCGAATGGTGAACTATTTTAAAAAAAGGATCATGCTTTTGGTTATTATACGCAAGTACAGATAGCTTTGGGTTTATCTGGGCTTACACAATGTTTATTTATTGTATATGTGTACCAAGGTATTATAATGGTGAACGTCGATTTTGATGAATCCTACTTCATGGATCTTATTGATAAATTAGGTTATTTTTATAAAAATCACTTGTTACCACATTATACAACTTCATAAAAATTGTATCTATAATTATGTAATTTCGTCTGACCTTTTACTCTTGAAAGGCACACTGAAGCTAAACTAATTTTCTTATGAAGAATGGTATAATGTGATAACAATATATATTACTGCTGTATTAAGGGATCCATAAAATTACATAATAAGCAACTAACAGTCCAAATTTGATTTACTGTGCCATGAAGTACAAGTGGTATTTCGTTTCGTATTTGTCGATACTTCTTAATTCGTTGTATAGCACGTTCAACATGAATTCTTACAGCTGCAATTGTCTGACTTTCTATAACTTCTTCATGACAAAGCTGACTTCTACCACTGAGAAAGGCTGGAATATTAAGGGATACACCCATAGGTTGTAGTAAATCTTTTATCGTAAATCCCCGATCTGCCATTACAGAATCACCATTTTCCCATAGTTCCTTTTGCAAAAATCCTGAGCGTTTGACTATTTCGACATCAGAGATAGATCCATTAAATAACTCGCTGACAAATGATATTGCACCTGATGGAGCTATACCAACTAATCCTTTGTATGTAACATGATGCTTATAGTGTGAAAATAAGCTACTTTGAATAGTAAGACTTGAAGGTTTTTGGCAATATAACTCAGTACAATCTATTATCACTTTTGTAGTTGGATAAGTTTCTTTAAAACTTTTTGGCATGTTTCTCTGAAGTTGTTCCAAATTAGACCAAATTGGAATGGCACCAAGTTTAAGGTAAACAAAATTGGACCAAGTGATCAGGTATCTAGAAACAGTAGATTGTGGAGTGTTAAACAACCATGATGTAAACTTTAACGTAAAACCAAGTCTTAGCCATGTTAAAAACATAAATAGCTGATCAACTGGTTTCATTTTTGGTTTCGGTCCAGGTTTAGATTCAGGAGTCAAAAATGATGGTGATGATATCAAATCTTCAGGTAAATTATCTTCTGATTTTGGTTTATTAGTAGGATAATGATATTTGATATTTTCACATTCTGCTCCTGGATCTAAGTAGGTAAATAAAATATCAAACTTTTCTTTTCTTATACCAGTAAAAGACTTGAACAATATGTCATTATTCTGTATATTATCATATGTAAATACATGATTTTTCAAATTTGTGTTCAATAATTTGAGGTTTTTATTTTCTTCTAAAAGTTTTTTGCAGCTTTCTTCGCATTGTTCAAACTTTTTTTGAATAAGTAATTTTTCTGATTTTAACCTTTCACAACTGCTACATTTTTCTTCTTGAAAATCAAGTTGTTCACCTACTGCTTCATTATCAAGTCCTTCTTCCTCAGAGGGAGTAACAAATAGTTTTTGTCTTTTTAATGGCGACTTTCTAGATTTACTTAATCTTGGCTTTTTAAAGGTAAATACACTTGGAATGGCCCCAGGTTTCAAAGTTTTAATACCGCGACCCATGCTAACTTTTATTTCCTCTGGCTTAAAATGCAACTGGCATACTTTAGTATACTTGTTGATTTCAAATTTATCAGCACCTCCTTTCCTTCTATATTTTAATATTTCTTTACTCCAAGCTTTATGAAGATCTGGTTTGGTATCTTTATTAGGAAAAGAAAATAGTGCAATATTTGTTTTTTCCTTCTTACTATTATAAAAAGAACTTCCACATTCAGGTACACAGCAGTACATTGATCGTCCTCCTGTTTTCACTTCTTCTGGTGGAAAAAACCTCGAATTAATATTAAGCATGTTCTTGATTTAACAGTAGTTTAGGAAATAAATAATATGTTTTCTTCTAAAAGGTTTGTAATATTTCTAACTTCTTAAATACAACTCACAATGAAGTAGTTTGTTTACTTTTTTAAGGAGCTACTGCCGCAATCTTTAATATCTGTCTATACGGGTCTCGTTTTGAAAGCGAGGCTTAGATTAC
This sequence comes from Morbakka virulenta, assembly GCA_003991215.1. NCBI lineage: Eukaryota > Metazoa > Cnidaria > Cubozoa > Carybdeida > Carukiidae > Morbakka > Morbakka virulenta. Next base: position 332,465 of record RDPX01000095.1, on the reverse strand, counting down.
ATCATAGAATTAGGGAAACGCGTATAAAGTTACGAAAAAATACTGGATGAGAACGTGCGCACTTTTTAATGCAAATCTAGTCAATACGAATTGAAGCATCAGGCAAACTGAAACTTATGAATAAAATAACGAAAACGTTTCAGCCTTAACATGCACGAGGAAAAAATTCCAACTGTTTGTTTTCAAATCCAAGTCCTTTGTAAACATGATGATATATTTTCTCCTAATAATAAACACGATACGTCTTGCTACTTTCACTAAAATTTGTAACTTTTTCCCTCTGTTAGTCCAAATTGATATCTATGAAATACCAAATAGCATATTTCCTCGAATTGGCCCTCATTTAAGAATCACCCTTTAAAAATGGACGCTTATTGAAGAGGGGCGTTTATGCCAAAATTAACAGAAAAGGGAAAGAGAATAATAATAAGTGGGATACTAAATAATCTAATCTACCACATACAAAATCAAAACACCCAGTATCAATAAAAAGAGAAAAAGGAACGCTTAATCAAGGTAGCCACTTATTCCAAAAATAATTGTCTAAGGAAAGCGTTTCTTGGGGCGTTGGTGCTTCATTGAAAAAAATACCGTAAGAATATTTGAAAAATATATTAAGGCTCGAAATGAGATATTATAAAGAATTTTATGGCTAAGCAAAATTTGTTCTTCTTCTCCTTCGGCCTTCATCTGACGTCTGTCAGGTCGGCCGCTCGACACCTTTTTCTCCATTTGACTCGGTCTTCCCATTCTCTTCTCTCATATCTCACTCTATGACGTCCCTCAATCTAGCTTTTGTCGTCCTCTATTCCTTCTTCCTGTCACTGTTGCCTGCCCTACTGCCTTCAAAATATTGTCATTTCTCTCCTCATCACACGCCCATGCCATTTTAACCTTGCTTTTCGACTAAGCAAAATTTATTGCAGTCTCATGAAAAAGTAAATCTCCCCAAGGTCAGTGGGGAGAATATATGGCCATGAATATAGGGTGATGGATCAAGTTCATTGTACTCTTTATTTTCTTTTGCTCGTTCAACTACTGTGCTATAGATACAAATTGACAAGAAGCTGTGTTCATTCAGGAATAAAGCTCCTGTTAAAGGGATTTCTGAAGTAAAGCTATAGACCAATTCCTACTTTTACTACAGCAGGTTTAAAATTCTGAAGAAAACAGGCCAATACATATATTTCCTCCAGAGAACTCCTTTTGCGGACGTACCAGCCAGATTGAAACCATTCAAATGATTACACAGAGATCAAAGTTAGGACCGCCCTTCAAGGTAATCTCATGATAAAAACAACTCTATCTTCACCGAACAGACAAAAAAATTGTAGAGAGCCACCTGTAACAACTGGAAATATGATTGTAGGACTAAATTAAAGTAGGTTAACATTTATCGGTTTCAAAAGGTAAGAAAATAACTTTCAGGGATACCAGTGACAGCCAGTGCTAACATTTATGGTTGGGTAAACAAAAGTTAGTTTAAGTGAATAATCCACATTTTGAAAAAGTACACAAGGAAGCGGTGAGCATTTTGGTTACTTCTAACTTCTAGTACAATATGAAAAGTACTTATTTTTCAATCAGAAGTTGTAAAGAAATACAACGGAACTCGAATTTTTTTTGTAATTTGTTCCAAGGCTACTTGTCCCGAATCTTAAACAATCTTGATTTTATACAAGAGGAAATCCTATTAAAGACCGGTTTAACTTTATAGTGTAATAGAAAAAGTTTTGTTTTTTATTACATTATTTATTTTATGTTTTTAAATAATTTCCCTGGTGAAAACGTTTGTAAGATATCTTGTCTGGATTGCCACGTTGTATTCTTTTAACACAGTCCATTTTATTTTGAAAATTTATCGCTCATGAAGGATTGGTATGCGCTGAAGGAGCAATATTAGTAGGAGTGCCGTCTATTCCTAGTTATTTTGTTTTTAATTATCTCAAGAGCAAACTATGCAAGTTCAAATGACGTAATACGGGGCAAACAAATATTTGCCCACCTTTTGAGAGCAGTGATGCTGGGTGGCAAGTGGTGGGTGGTGGGTGAGATGGATATTTATATGTAACATTAATGAGAAGGAAGACAATAAACTGCAGAATGCACAATATCAGGACATGACAGAGTACATGGCTGTAGAATTGTTTAAATTAATCTAAACTTATGTATAACCTAATTTTGAATAACACAAATAAAATTAAATACAGCTAAATTATACTAGGAGGTGAAGACCAATTTCTTAAAAAAGTTTGGTTGAGCAATGTACTTGTAGTCCTCATGCATCAGCCGCATCTGAGTGATACGTTTCTTGAAGACGCCTCTTTTGTAGTAAAGTATAATCATCTTTAAAGGTTTGGGTGTCCTTATTCCATTGCAAAGAACTAGTTTAATTTATTTTATTTATATATGTAGTCAATCTTCAGACGCGTTTTTCTCTCTGCAAAAGCTTATCAGTGCAGTTAGAAATTTCTGAGTGCTTTAATTTCGTACCCTATCAAATAAGACAACAACATACAAATTAGACATATTTTACTCTTATAAGATGAACTAGTCGTGTACTAAAAAGTAAATACAGGAAAGGGAGAGAACGACAGTATGAGATGGGTAGAGCTAGTACGATGCAATAAAAGTCACAGTATAGGGAGGTGACTTTTAGAAACACAACACACCGATTCTAACTCAAATGCACTAGGTTCAGGAAAGTAGTTAAATTATCACCTTTTAAACTATTCAAGAACTATTTAAATTGAAATAAATATCTGTGTTATTTCATTCAATCTTCCATTTTCCATCTTCCAAAAGGGCGAGAATTTTTAAATTTTGGACAGACTCAGCCAAATTGCTTCGAAGCATTTTGAATATCTTCGGCTGGGGTTGCATTACCTTTAAATCAATAACTACCAGAAATATTGATGCAGGATAATCATTACTTTATAATCCTTTCTTCTGAGTTAAATTTAACCTATGATTTTTCCTCCAAATTGCCTTTTACATTGGAGACATGAGCCAAATATTTAGCTTTGTGGTGGTTATGTTATTTGGTATATGTTCTGGAGCAATACTGAGTTGAGATATTCAATTGGTTCCGAAACTTAGACAATCATCTCTATTAAACTGGATTTGTCTTTGTTTTAACGTCATTTATCCCCGGTAACTGGAGCTCAGACCATGCACTTCACAGGGACTTTCGTTTTGGCAGTGAGGAATTTCTTGGCCTGATGCCTTTCCTGACGCCAGCCAATGGCTTTTTTTTAAGTTCCAAATTCTTTTCATCTGTTTTATTAATCGAACCCGGAACATCTTGGTTAGGGTGCAACTGTACTAACCATTAAGCCACGGCTCCTCTCCTCTACAAGACTGGATATCCACAAATAATAAATTGTCAGATGATTCTTCCTTAACCGATACGAATTCGTTTCATTTATGTGAACCTAATTCTTTTCTTTATTTGACCGAACTCAATTAGTCAAGTCCTTGCCTTTCTCTTGACAGTGCAATTTCTACTTTTCTCTCTAATAATAATATTTTATCATAAATGATTAATCTATGAGGTCATCCGAACTTTCAGTGCTATACTTATTGTAACTTAAACTTGGTGTAAGACTATTTATACAGTAGAGCGGATATGGGAACTGCCTTTTTTTTCAGATGCAATAAAAGAGAGAATTTTATTACAATTCCAAAAAAAGTTCCAAAATTAACAAAGTCGCAGGTAGTGAAAGCTTAATTAACAATACCCCGATTATATGGAACTATATCAGAGAACAAAAGACGTTTTTGAAAGCCATACTAAAAATGAACGTACAGTGACGGAGGGTGAATGAATCGTATTTGATGCCAATACAAAATAACTTGGAAGAGGTTAATAACAAAGACTGCAACTGATGGATAACATAACGATAGCATAGTTAGAGAAATATATTGACGACCAAGCTAAGGAAACAAACCATTTTCCAATCATTTCCTATAATATGTCCAAACTGCTTCAGTCGTTGTTAAGTGAACAAAATGAACAACGTTTGACCTCTATTTAGTCAATAACATTAAAGCGATTAAGAACTTTACAAATTCTGTCGAAAATGAAAATTTATTTTGGTGATAAAATTCAAAAGATTCAAACATTTATTTTGGTAATAAAATTCAAAAGGTTGAAAAATTTATTATGTTAATAAAATTCAAAAGGTTGAAACATTTATTTTGCTAATAAAATTCAAAAGGTTGAAACATTTATTTTGCTAATAAGATTCAAGAGGTTGAAAAATTTATTTTGCCAATAAAATTCAAAAGGTTGAAAAATTTATTTTGGTAATAAAATTCAAAAGGTTCAAAAATTTATTTTACTAGTAAAATTTAAAAGGTTGAAACATTTATTTTGGTAATAAAATTCAAGAGGTTGAAATATTTAATTTGGTAATAAAATTCAAAAGGTTGAAACATTTATTTTGCTAATAAAATTCAAAAGGTTCAAAAATTTATTTTGGTAATAAAATTCAAAATGTTGAAACATTTATTTTGCTAATAAAATTCAAAAGGTTGAAAAATTTATTTTGGTCATGAAATTCAAAAGGTTGAAAAATTTATTTTGCCAATAAAATTCAAAAGGTTGAAAAATTTATTTTGCTAATAAAATTCAAAAGGTTGAAAAATTTATTTTGGTAATAAAATTCAAAAGGTTGAAAAATTTATTTTGCTAATAAAATTCAAAAGGTTGAAAAATTTATTTTGGTAATAAAATTCAAAAGGTTGAAAAATTTATTTTGCTAATAAAATTCAAAAGGTTGAAAAATTTATTTTGGTAATAAAATTCAAAAGGTTCAAAAATTTATTTTACTAATAAAATTTAAAAGGTTGAAACATTTATTTTGGTAATAAAATTCAAAAGGTTGAAATATTTAATTTGGTAATAAAATTCAAGAGGTTGAAATATTTAATTTGGTAATAAAATTCAAAAGGTTTAAAAATGTATTTTGGTAATACAATTCAAAAGGTTGAAAAATTTATTTTGCTAATAAAATTCAAAAGGTTGAAAAATTTATTTTGGTCATGAAATTCAAAAGGTTGAAAAATTTATTTTGCTAATAAAATTCAAAAGGTTGAAAAATTTATTTTGGTAATAAAATTCAAAAGGTTCAAAAATTTATTTTACTAATAAAATTTAAAAGGTTGAAACATTTATTTTGGTAATAAAATTCAAAAGGTTGAAATATTTAATTTGGTAATAAAATTCAAGAGGTTGAAATATTTAATTTAGTAATAAAATTCAAAAGGTTTAAAAATGTATTTTGGTAATACAATTCAAAAGGTTGAAAAATTTATTTTGCTAATAAAATTCAAAAGGTTGAAAAATTTATTTTGGTCATGAAATTCAAAAGGTTGAAAAATTTATTTTGCCAATAAAATTCAAAAGGTTGAAAAATTTATTTTGGTCATGAAATTCAAAAGGTTGAAAAATTTATTTTGCCAATAAAATTCAAAAGGTTGAAAAATTTATTTTGGTAATAAAATTCAAAAGGTTCAAAAATTTATTTTACTAATAAAATTTAAAAGGTTGAAACATTTATTTTGGTAATAAAATTCAAAAGGTTGAAATATTTAATTTGGTAATAAAATTCAAGAGGTTGAAATATTTAATTTGGTAATAAAATTCAAAAGGTTTAAAAATGTATTTTGGTAATACAATTCAAAAGGTTGAAAAATTTATTTTGCTACTAAAATTCAAAAGGTTGAAAAATTTATTTTACTAATAAAATTCAAAAGGTTGAATAATTTATTTTGGTAATAAAATTAGAGAGGTTGAAATATTTAATTTGGTAATATAATTAAAGAGGTAGGGGGAAAAGTACTGTAGGAAACTCTTGAACTAATTTTAAAGCAAACAGCTGACTTAGAGTAGACTAAAATTTGCTGAAATTTTTAACCTCGTCAAAATAACAAATAAATAGAAGAAACACACAATACACAAGAAAAAAAGAATTGTTGTCACTTCATGAATTAAAGGGAATTGATAGGAGCTGTTAAAGTCATATTCTTTGATAAACGAAGTATAAGAGCGATCTTTATGCTGCTCGAACTAAAAGGTAAAACCATTTGTATGTGATAATCCTAATCATCTCATCACAAATTTAGGCACCAACGACTTTGTCACAATGGATCATGAGGCAAAGATGATTGCAAGATCTATAGCCGATTTTGGAATGGCAATTTTCCCCGCCAAAGACATCAGACCTACTGACTCTGCAGTTGACTTGTAAGTTAACCTTAAATCAATGGCAAATTACACCTAAAAAGTGAGACCTCTTTTCCATTGTCCAAATGATTTGTTGATTTTGTTATAAAAGGTTTTGTATAATAAAAAAAATGGGAAAATATGGGCACTGTTTCTTCTCTGAAATGATTTCTAATAAATGGAAGTTCTATTCGTAAGTTGAAGGAAAAGCAAATACAGATATTTTAAATATAACTTATTGATCTCAATAGCATTAAAGCTCTCAATAGCATTAATTTGAATTTGTGCGTGGTTGTTCAACAAAAATATAAGCATGCAAATGTCGTCTGAAAAATAAGATCATTTACAGAAATTATCTTTTTTTTCATCTGTACGTGAAAAGTCAAGTTTCAACTTAGCTCTATTGTAATAGCAGAGATTTTTTACTTTTGGAGGAGAGTATGTACATACTAACATATTTCCTTCTCGAATTCTTTGAGAAAAGAAACGTATTTTCTGTTGTTCTTGACATCTTTTAAGAAGATTGAAGGGAATATGAAGAGAGGGGCTGTGAGATCATGATCCTCCCTATTTGGGTTCCCCAATAAATATTAGTTAATATACCTTGTTAATGGGTATACCAATATGGTGCTAATTTTACACCCCTACCCACCCTAGTATCTTTCGTACAATAATTCCTAGACCGTACAGCTGCTGTCTTACTTCCTCAGCACTCACATGACAAATCCATTGTTTAGTGGTGAATATGTGAACCCAACACGTCCTGAAATCCTGTATCTGCTCCTGAGATTCATCTCGAAAACACACCATAAAGGTAATTTCTGCATCTCCCTAAAAACGCTAAAAGTTTGATATATTTCGATTGTAACGAAAATGTGAATCTACAATCACTAAAAGCTTGAAAACTACATACTGATATGTCTTGTAATAACTAGGACCTATATTTGAAAAATCTTTTCAAAATTGGCATAAAAAAATGTTACAAATGGACTTGGATCCTCAAGAATTCTTGGACAGTTGAGACAGGGTTCCTTGACTTCCAGAGGATAACCATTACAGTAATGCAAGAAATCTTTCATAAGTTTACTCCTAAACTAATAAATTATTGGGCTCTTCTTTTACAGGTATTCAGGTCTTTTAGGGAGTTGACTCTCATGGTCCCAAATAGGTCTTCTAGGGCGTGGACTCTCATAGTCCTAAACAGGTCTCAGCTCTTTGTAGCATGAAAAAACTTTTCTGTAGCTCTTCCCAGTTCTTTTGCTATTAATTTGAGCATGATTTGATTCTGTCTACCTCTATCCTTCTTTTTTTTAAATTTTCTTAAATGACGATCCTTATCAAATGGATTTTCTTACTATGTGTTCAATAAAAGTTCTTTGCCATTTGCTAATATCTGCCGGAATAGTCCTTCTGATATTTGGAATCCTGAAAACGTGTCCGTTGCTGACATCTTTTTCCAAAGACAATTTAAACCATAGCCTATTTGTGGTTTTGTATTCTCTTTATTTTGGTAAATGTACTTCTCGTTATACAAACTCTCCTTTTGATTTTTTCATTACACTTACCATCAATTGGTGTCCAACTACGAAGACACTTATAGCTCTGGAGCTGTTTGATTTTTCCTTGGTCAATCAACATATTACATTCGGACCAGTTCTTTTCTTGCAGCTGAAGATACACTTTTTACAATATGTTTTACACAATGTATCGATAACCCAATTTTTTTAGTTGACAATAGCGATAATATTTATATATTTTTAAAGATATCCTTCTGTTTTCGCAATGACCACTGTATCATCAGGAGGTCTAATGTGATTAACATTAGACCTCCCTCTCTTTCTTTCTCTCTCTCTCTCTCTCTCTCTCTCTCTCTCTCTCTCTCTCTCTCTCTCTTTCTGTCTCTGCTTAGAGAATAAAACTACTTGTCTTACTCCACGCTTTGATTTTCCTCAGACTTGATTTTGATCTTGTACTTCAAGACCAATACTTTGGTCCCAGCCCAAATTGCTTCAGATACGAGGATCTTTTGCAATCGACCTCAATGACTCAATAATTTCAAATAGATTGCTCATAATCTCAATAATTTCAAATAGATTGTTCATAACTATCAAATGCCTTGTTGTAATCGATGAAGCATTCAAAATGACAAAATTGCGCTTGCTGACAAAAATGAGTCTGAAAGGTTTTAATAGAAAGACCACATTCGAAAATTAAATATAGAAAGCAAGCTCTCAAGATAATAGAACCCCTTACCAAGAGGAATGAAATTATTGTTCCATTAGTTAGTTCTAAAATCAATTAGACTGTTATAAAATCAATATAGGGCATCTATGGAAACTCGAGAGTGTACTGTGTTATTAATGATAAAAAACTTGCTTACTTTCAACGTCCATCCCGCCCAAATTTGAAAAAGGGAAATTTAAGACGAGAAGTTAATATTTTTGCACAAGTTTCACAAATTGCTCCAAGAATTCCGTATATTAACAACAACAACAACAACAATAATAATAATAATAATAATAATAATAATAATAATAATAATAAATGTCCTGGGTATTGACATTAAACTGCATCCGGTTGTGGAGTTTCGACGTGGGCGAATGAGGTTACCCTTTGTCACAACTACCTCCAGGTCACCCTTGGGCAAGGTGTAGCACCTGTCAGCCTACCCCGATACTTTAAAGTACCGGATTGACATCCGGCGGGGTTAAGTATGCCTCATGGGTAGGGGGGGCTCTTTAGCCTTGGTTGGCAACCTCCCTAGTGATGGTGTCACAATAAAAATACCAGGGAAGGAAAACCTTACATAAACCAATTTATAAACAAAATGCAAACCAGAAGAAAAAAA
>RDPX01000095.1:250141-295830 GCA_003991215.1 Morbakka virulenta | reverse complement strand
AAGACGAGGAAGTCTGCTATTTTATTAAGTGTTCAAGTCTTCGTCCAATCATTGCATATTAGGCTTTACTACTAGTTGACTGAAATATTTTTGTTTCAATTGTCTTTTTTAAATATTATTATTTTTTTCTTGACATTTGCCGTATATTGATTTAAGGAAATATTTGGTGTTTCAGAAGTTTAAAAAATTTAAGAGTCCTGGAGATTCTGAATAAATAACAACACAGTGGAAAGCCTGTTGGCATGGCCGCTACGCCCTTACAATATCTTGAAGGGAATTTTGTTACAAGGAAGCATAAGGTGGAGTCATTATTGAGGTCACTCCTGGGTTTTTAATGTCAAAGACGACCCCCTGTGTTATAAATGCAGCCAACTTGTGGCTTTGTTAAAGGTCATTCCGGAGCAAATTGCTTAAGAGATTACCTATCTAGAATATTGGACCTTTGCACGAAGGTTAATTTGGTCTTGTTTTTCCATTGTGGAAGGAGCGTGGTTGAAACACATGGAACTTTTGCAAGGTTTTTTTTTGTTTTATTCTAATGCAAAAACAAAACAAAGGAAAACATACCGTGATTAGGAGGGGTTGCAGATGGTATTTTCTGTGATAAATCAGCTGCACAATTTCCTTTCTGATTCTCTATTTATAGACCAATAACATAAACAAAGATTTTCTAAAGCCCAATTGTCTAACAGAGTTTACAGCGTGCAGTAGTATTTAAAAAGAAACAAAGTCATCCAATATCAGTATTACCTGATCAAGTGCATGCAATTTAACGAATTTACCAAGTCACAGGTTACAGCCCTTCTACAAATACTTCAGGATCCAGATAATTCTTCAGAAAATGCACGCATCAGAATAGCTGCACATTTGAACACCATGATGATACTTCATGTTTTTAAGTAGTATTAGCATTTGTCCTACTGTGCTCCAATTTCACATTGGCCACATGAAGAATTACACTCTGGGGAGAGCTTTTAAGTTAAGTCGCCAGACAATAGCCTGCTTTGGAAAGGGATTCTCAGACTCAGCATATTGGATCGCAGGAACATCCGACGACATCCTTTGATCTCATTACAATCAACCCGACCTTTTCTATCATTTTCTAATAAGAAACCTTAGGTATATATGTGTATGTACAAAAAATATATATATAGTATAAGAAGTAAACCCATAGTAGCAGGATGTTATTTGCCACAAAGTGACAAAAATAAACGTTACACACAAAGAAGATTAGTTGGACAACAACGAAACGATACGAGACAATTATGACAATCAAAATCTCACGAAAGAAAATATCAAATGATATTCGCAGAAAGGTAAATATAGACAGTAAAGGAAACGCTAGCATTGTCACACGAGAGGCAGAGAGAAGAGAAAAAAAAGAGAGAAAACAAAGTGATTGATCATAAAGAAGAACCATGCTGCAGAGGAATCAGGCTTGTGACCGACAACGGCTACCTTACAAATGCATTTCTGCTACCAAACACTTGACATTCCCTTTGTTGAAGAGATCTTAAGCGACATGGTTAGAAAAGATTCAAAGGAAATGGAAGAGAAAGGAAAGGGATAGGAATTAATTATCATTATTATCATTATCAGTTACTTCCCTAATTTTGTTAAATTCGCAGATTGGGCCAATTTGAAATTAAACTAACCCCTCCCACCCTATTCTAACCCACAGTGAACTTTATTAACTCGTACTAACACCTACTTACCCTTGTAACCCCCTTTAACCCTTACTACTCTTACTACTCTACATAACCGCTACCAACCTTTGTAAACCCAAATAATCTCTGCTAACCTTTACTAACCCTTCTAACCCCTCTAATCCCTCTAACCCCTACGTAAAAATTTCAAAGAGTGTTCAATGTTGTTTTTTATGACCCCTCTACCTCACATAGGGCCTGAAATAGGCTGAACATACAAACGTTAGAGTAATTTTAATACAGATCATCAGCACTATCATTGTCGTTGTCATCATTCTACAATGATTACTAGCAACTGTACTGTTTCTGAACAGAGTTGATATATATATATATATATATATATATGTAATTGAGAATGATATGGAATATATGTTTTTTTACGAAGTAAGTAAACAAAAGTTATCAGTTCATTGGTGGTAACAAGGGATATTTAGCTTTACAAATTACTTTTTTCTGATATCGTTTTTCAAATGGTAAAAGTTAAGGTAACATGTTTAAAACATTAGTAAGACCGAACAGGCTATTATTGAAGGAATTTACAAGTTTTTTCTTTCAATAATAGTATAAGGGTGCATTTAAAAAATGATTTGAATACCTGTTTGTTACATACTTGGAGATCATACGTTTTTGTGGATAACGAAATTTCATTTGGTTTAATAATGGTTGTTGTTGTTGTTATTGTCTTGTGATTTGAATTACCCGGGAGCTTACAAAGAATTGCCAACAAAAAGTCGCAAACTAAATCGTTAATCACTCTGATTTTTTTCTCATGAAAATCTGTCGGCAGTAACAAAGTTTCCATGCACAGTTGGACATCATAATAAATAAAATTTCAAGGAGGGGATCAAAAAAATATTTCAAAGGGTAAGTTATAAAAATTTTCCAACCAAAATTGAGGATGAATGTAACAACTAGGTAAATTGTGTTTGGAAAATTGCTGGACTTTACCACACAATTATGGTTGTTGGGTAAAAGCTTGGGTGGTAGCCGAGGTCACACAGATTACAACACTCCACCAACAGAGCTGTGAAGATGTTGTCTAATTTAATTCAATAATACTGACATCGAGATTGCTGGAATTAGAAGTGTACTACTACCAGAATACTTCCATATCACGACTTCAGTTTTGTATGAGTAACTGTGCACTTTGCATGACAACCAAAATCTTGTGAGCATAGATTTTTTTACTAGGTGTTTCATTATGTCGTTGCCTGTAGTCTTAACAGGATCTTTTTTTTTCACACTTTTTTATTTGTTTTTGGATTTTGTAGAACTCATATTTACGCAATTTGAAATATCAACCGTATTTAAGACGTACAAATTGAATTCTCACCCCAGAACTAATTCAAATAACTGGTATAACAAGTATGCTAACAGCTGCCAGATATACCAAGTATGTTAGCAATTAGATGTACGAAATAAGGTAGCTATTGAGAATGGGTGGCTTGATGGTAAGCGTAACTTTACCTTAACAATGAGGTTTGGGCTTCGATTCCTGAAGCAGAAAAAGTGTATGATTCCAGAAAAAACATATAATCCTAGAAAATCCCATTGGTTATAGCCAAGAAGGGCATTTATCAAGAAAATGTCGCACTGGTTTAATCAAATTCCTCATAGAAGCACCGTCCCGGACCTAAAATTCGAAGAAGACATCAGTGGAAAAACTGGAAGACTAACCACAATGGATATTAGATTTCGGTTACAAAAAAAGGGTCTAATACAAGGGTTCTAGAAGACTGGGCTTCTTTTGTAACCAAATGTACATTGCTGTGGTCATGGACAAAGCCTTGACGTTCCTTTCATCATATGTGAGATCTATACCTGAGAACGCGAAATTTAACATGGTATTCCTTATTGTTTTAAAGTATTTCATGTCAGTACTCGGCACCCATGGTACTCCTTGCCGAGATGAAATTGTTCAACTACTGTTTACAAAAAAAAGGTACGATATCGAACATTTCTCTTGGGTGTTGTTTCTTCAAGCCCATTGCCTGCTGTTTTGTTCTTTAGATTGGGGATTAGAGTATGCAGTTTAAAGAACTTTTCATGGTTTTGCCACCGTAGATGGATCATTCCTCTCCTTGGGAACTACCTCTATTTAATTCTCTGACCACCGACATTTCTTCTTCTATTTCTACGTCAGTAATATGTATTACCTGAGCTTTAGATCATTCAAGATATCTGCCCCACACTATTTTGAGAGATTTTTCAAGATCAAAAGCTATGTCTCGAAACGTTTTCAAAAATTTGTGATCATGAGCAGGACAGGATTAAACACCAAAGCGGTTTGTTTATGGTCATGATCATGGTCTTGAATAATTAGCTTTTGAAAACTCACCTTTATTATCCTGATGATCAATTTTTTATTGCAAAATTAACGAATGTTGGTGCATTTTCATTGGCGTCATCATCATGGGGTGGTACACTGCAGAGCAGCGTCAGCGATCATGGCTCTCCACAGTCTCCGATCACCCATGTTTTTTAAATCACTCGGTGTGAAGCCATAAACTCAATAAAAACTAAATCTTGGTGTACCTATAATTTTTATTATTTATGGAGTATAAAACAAGCAAAAATACTGGATCAAAAATGAAACAGAAAAATGTAAAAATGTATATCTTTAATCTTAGTTGTTAAGGGATTTGTTGCACGAAGAAGAGTTAATTCCTCTGAAACAAGTAAACTCCATTTGCCCCAATAGAAATTGACCCTCCAGGCCTTTCTTCTCACGAATATCGCTTTTTCCCTCGAATGCTCTATTTAACGCTGCATTTGAAGATGTGATATTTGTCAAAAGGAGGCCATTATTTCTTTTGCTATTTCTCATAAAAAATGCGTGGTTAAAAAAAGGAAGTATGGCTCTGGACCAAAATTTAGAGAAAAGAGAAGCATAACTGCTATCCTGAAAATTGGAAAACGTTTTTATGTAGCAAAATTGTATCATAATTAATGAATAAAGTAAAGTAAATAACAGATAAGAATAATGAAATAGACCTAAAAACTCAAATTGAAAGTCTAAAGATGCTTTTGACAAAGTAAGGATAGGGTAATCATATATGAAAACGGACACTTTGATATTGAGGTTTTTTGTGAATATTATTATCCCTATTAAAAATAATCATGTGTTTTATAGTAAAAGGTTTGACTCGGCACCTGCTTTAAGTATTCGTTTTTGTAATTTGTAGTTTTTAGTTGGGGTATAGCGTCTACTTTGTTTGGAGGATTAATTTTAATTGAACTGTATTGATTTCCAGGTTTTCCTGTCTTTTGTGGCAGTTGTATGGAATTCCACGCCAAAGAATTGATTTTTTTACATATGTTACACAAAGGGAGATTAATAATTAATTTGTTTCTTATGGTATCTATTTCTAGAGTGTCCAGTGCTTGATGTTATTTAGTCGTATTGTCAAACTTTTTTGCTGTATGCTGTATATGCTATATTTTTGCTATATCTGTGTATCAAATACTAAATTTATCACAACAAAGTACTGCAAAACAAGCGGTAAAAATATTTTTAGCCTGCGTTGCCCATATCATATCATATCATATTTTTAATTTTTTTTACAGTTTTTTTTATTTTTAATTTTTTTTTCATATTTTTTTAATTTTTTTATTTTTATATTTTTTAAATTTTTTAAATTATTTTAAATTTTTAATTTTTTATTTTTTATTTTATTTTTTACTTTTTTATTTTTTATTTTTTTTATTTTTTTTATTTTTTTTATTTTTTTATTTTTTTTAATTTTTTTAAATTTTCATTATTTTTATTTTTTTATTTTNGTCAAACTTTTTTGCTGTATGCTGTATATGCTATATTTTTGCTATATCTGTGTATCAAATACTAAATTTATCACAACAAAGTACTGCAAAACAAGCGGTAAAAATATTTTTAGCCTGCGTTGCCCATATCATATCATATCATATTTTTAAATTTTTTTACAGTTTTTTTTATTTTTAATTTTTTTTTCATATTTTTTTAATTTTTTTATTTTTATATTTTTAAAATTTTTTAAATTATTTTAAATTTTTAATTTTTTATTTTTTATTTTATTTTTTATTTTATATAATCTAATATAAAATATTTAATAAATAATTTAATTTAATATAATTTAATATACCATAAATAACTTAATATAATTTAATATAATTTAATATATAATATATAATTTAATTTAATATAATTTAATATATAATATATAATTTAATTTAATATAATTTAATATATAATATATAATTTAATTTAATATAATTTAATATAATATAAAAATATAATCAAATGCTAAAGGGGTAAAAGAGATGACATCTATTTGAAATTCTCTTTTAAAAATGGAAAAGCTATTTTCGAAAAGTCTTCAGTTTAGAAACACAACCTCTTCTTTGTTCTCTGAAGGTACTAAGGTACTTAGCCATGAATAGCCTCTTCCCCTCAATCAGACCTATCAAGTGTGACAACTGGTCTATTGCTTTTAATAGCAATCTATTCATTTGGAAAAAAATTTCAAAAAAACAATATTTATACAGGATAAAACGTTTCAATGCTACTTGCATTGCTATTAACATGTGTCCTGTTTTGCCCAATCAATAACAAAATCGAGGTGTGTGGTTGTTTGTGCTTGTGTTAGTATGTTAAAACGCTGATATCACATGATTGCTTGGATATAATTTGCATAAAATTTGACACATAAATTCAGGGACATCAACCGTAGCTCACTTTTTTAATATCTGTACCTTAAAACAAACGTCAAACACTTTTCTCCCCCTAAGCTAATGCACACGCGCATATGCATATATTTTGGAAAAGAAGTTGAGTAATAAATGGTTGAGAACCTGCATTGTGTCCGTGCCAAGCAACAAAGCAGTTGATGATATCAATGAAATTATGATGAAAAATCTGGCGCACAGCAACTGGAGTTTGTTTTTCGAAGGTGTGACAACCTTGATGAAAATTAGCATAACTTTTCCATTAAAAGTTATCGGAAGGGACGAATAATAGATCTTAAGTGAAAATTAGTAGTAATAAAAGTAGCTAACCGCATGGGTGGAATGACTAATAATTTAGGGTAGAAATATATGTAGTAGGTCTTAATTTAGGATAAATGTAAGTATAAATCCTGCTGGTCATTGCTTCCTACGATCATTGTTTACACGACAGAGACAATGTTATCAAGTAACATTATTCAAGCCTCTCTTTCGATCAGCAGATCAAGTTGCAATGTGCCACGTTAGCGTAGTTTTTAGAGTTGTGTAAGAGTTGTGTACGAAATTAGAGGAATAGGAATTTTTAGTTGTTAGGAGTGAAGCTTGAGAGGATCGATTGTATACTGTTTTTTATTGTCAGAAAACTAAGTAGATATAATAATATGGACTGCTGGTTTCTTCTGTACTACTATTCACCTTGGTTTTTTATCTTTGGGGGAAATCTTCGCCCAAGTGATTAATGATTAAAGTGATTTGAATTTCCACTGCAAAATTTGTTACCGGAGCATCATCCTTTCATTATGTTGCTGTGGAATTTTGTCTCGGCCAGTGGTCATTGCAATTCATCTGTATGGCAGACTGATTGAAGGTGAAATAGCCACTGGAAGCTAATGGAAAATGTATATAATAAAAAAACAAGTGGAAAAAGTAAGTTACACAAAACTGAATTCGAAAAGGTAGCTTTTGAATTCACTGCCACCTGATATACAAACTACATTCTTATATATATATATATATCATTTTATAACCTGATCTCCTAATACTCCTGATACTCCCGAAAAACTTTTACGTTTGTCCCTTAAGCTAAATCTTTGGACCTTCTACCCGTTCATATCTGACTGCAGACATCCATGAGCTTGTATATAGTTACCCAAGACCTTCAGCTACTGAACATCTTTCTACAATAAAGCCTGATAAAAATAGCTATATTAAGCTCCTGGAAGCAAACCGTGACCTTCGTGGTCTCTACGCTCTCGTGGCACACGAACTAACACTGTTGCTACTATTCACGGTAGCAGCAGTAGTAATAGCAGTAGTAATGGCAGTAGTGGTAGCGATGGTTATAAAGTAGTAGCAATACTTGTGGTAATTGCAGTAGTAGTAGTAGTAGTAGTAGTAGTAGTAGTAGTAGTAGTAGTAGTAGTAGTAGTAGTAGTGATAGGACTAACGAAAGAAATAAAAGTCCAACAAATCCATAAACAGACTCGATTTCAGATCCGCAGCAACTGTAAGTAGTGCACAAATATTCTTCCATTGGTAGTTGCGCTCATTATAACATATTTTTTTTCAAAGCAATTTTTTCTTTTGTTAAGAAAAGACAATTTCAACAGGTTCAATAGGTACTCCTTGGAGATGTACATCCGGTCAGATTAGTCTTAGTGTTAATGCAGGTATATATGTGTGGATGTGTGTTGTCATTCTCCTTTTCAAAAGAAATTGGTGGAAAATTTGGTTGTGGTCGTAGGCTAACTGTTTTTGGTCAGTAAGCTTTCATTTGTAACACATTTGTAGCTGAGACAACATAAATTGAAAACATGGTGTACCAATGGCCACCTTTTTCCTTTTCATCCTCCGTGATTTATTTTTCCTTTTTACATTCAATTTTTAGTTTCCTATCTCCTTAGCCACATATGCCGTTATCCATGTTTCATAACTTTGTTCTGCCGATTCATTGCAATACATGTTTTGGTAGTTACCACCAATATAGTCAGGTGCTTCCCATACGTTTTACGCCAGTTCTAGGATCCTGCCGTCATCTCCTACTCCCGTCTCTGTTTGTAGCGTAGCGTTCTTTTTCTGTTTTCCTAACATACTGGTTTTATGGCTGAAAGCTGTTGACATATATCAACCTTTGTAATAGGAGAAAGAGCGTCGTTTGTTTGACCGGGTTTTCCCCACTTTGCCAGAGCCCAGCTTCCTCTTTCGGCCGTAATGATAGTCGACCTAGACTTTACCAGATGGGGAAGAGAATGATTACATGGGGGTCAAGGGAGAACATAGATCCAGTTTAGGGCTTACAGGATTACTAATGTTCCTACCAAACTCTGAGTGAGTTCTAAGCCTGCGAGTTCCCCCTCCCCACATCCTACTAGTCTTCTAAAGATTGATATGGTGCTTATTTAAAAACAGGGAAATAGTTTTAAATTAATAAAAACAGTTACTCTGGGGGAAAAAAGTACAAAATACTCTTATTAGGTAAAGTGTCATTTTAGAGTCAAAATCAACTCGATTACTAAGATATCCTTTACTTTTGTTTTTGGTATTAGCGAAATGTTTAGCTTTGCACAAGATTTACATAAAATATGCATGAGATATGAGTCTCTATTACTGTCCCAATCGATTCATCAAGATGAGTCATTTTCTCAACTTAAGGTCTGGAAATAACAAATTGCCTGCAGAGCTAATAGAAAAAGGAAGAGAGTCGTTCTTATTACATTTTCACATTTCGTAGCAATACAATTTTTCTTCTTGAATGGTGTTTTGAATAAAGAACGTCTAGACAGGGTGGCAGAATATAAGCAGTTTGATGCTGAATAGCTTTTTTAAAAGCAAAAAAGAAAAATATAGGCTAGTTATTTACCTTTCAAAATTAAATGCCACATTTTTTTGTAACAAAGGCTTTTTAAAAGGTGACACTATCTTGTAACTTTCAATGTAACGGTCAGCGGACAGGGTTTCCGTGGGGTATTGCGAAGGGCTAAGAACAAACGACTTACTTGAAAGGCAAATGGAGCCAGTATCAAACAAACACACATGTACTCAAACGAAAATTAGTGTTTAATGCACATAAGCAAAATTTGCACATGAGCACAACTTAGCATGCACAAAAACAAAACGTAGTCCTTGTATATATGCACATGCACGCAAGTACACGTGTACATAAGCTGAACTGCAGAAGACACTGCTTTCTTGTTGGACGTTTAACCAATGATGAACATACAAGTAGCTCACCTTTGACGATATAAAAAGAACCCCCAAGCAATATCGAAATAAATCTTCAGCGAAGGACAATTCAATGCTGACCGACAGTTGTTTAACAACTGGCAAATGTATCAGAAAAGTAAACTGTAAAACCACATAAATGCCTCGTAAGACCATAAGTTGTTGGCTTATTCTAGGTTTTGATCCCTTGAAAGATGGAGCCAATGACCTGTCAAACATTTCAGACTTTCTTTCTCGTTGACCACCAAGCCACCAAGCAACCAATTATTTTTACCTTTCCTATTGAATTACAAGAATTTGAAAATAGCAGCTGTGTAGAGGTCATGACTACAAATGAATACTTCGTTGTGGCTTAAAAACTCAAGTAAGCGCTTCCTTTTATCTAAACTTAAAGTGTTAAATGAGCTTTTCACCTGTTCACTTCAAACCTCTTTTTTCTATTAAAATATCTGTTGTTCCCTTATCTAATCTGCACAAGCAATCGATTTCTTGCTCTAAATTACAGATATCTAAATTGAGCACTCAATTATTAATATTGTTCGACAAATCGTGCGTCGCGCTCTTCATCATTTACTTTGCTTCTATTGATACCATTGATTACTTTCATGGAAATTAAAACGATAATCAAACTTTGTATATTTGTGGCTAATCATGTTGTTGATGTTAAATTCTATTATTACAAGTCCGTTATGTTCCAAAACTTTCTATTGTTTTACACGGTTCGCTGCTAGCAAATAACTAAATCGTATTTAAAAAGTGGACGGTTGTAGTACTAACTTTCCCGGGTACCCTTGAATAAATGTTGAACTTTCAATACAGATTTAGAAATAAGCAGAAATTCTAAACAAAGTCGACTAAGATTTATGATCAGCAAGTAAACAGAATTAATCAGTAAATTTCAGAGTTGATTTTTACAATACTTGACAGAATGACATGACATTTTAAAAATATTTTTGAAAAGACTACAATAGGCAATATTAATACTATATATTAGGGACGAAGTAAATTTTTTGGTGGTAAAATATAGTAAGTCTGAATAATTCCATTAGGGAAATTAACAAGACCCTCTGGTTTGTTACATTCGTTCAGACTATTGTTGTATTTTCCAGGTTTTTCATTAAGCGAAAAAAACCTTCAACTTGCCCTATTCAAGGTTGTTAAATTAAGAGAAAACTCTAATTAAAAAACGTTGAACAAATAGTCGATAATGAGAGTATTGATTGTAATAATTAAATCAAAGCTATGGGTTCTCAAATTTAGGTGAAGCAAACTGCATTTATCACTTTTCTTTTTGGAATGCGAATCGGTAATATAATTAAGTGCTTGCTTGATATAAACATGGTCTTTTAGTAGCAGTAATTTATCCCTCAAGCTTTGAACATTTGCTGATAGAATGCATCTACTACAATCCTACAAATTGAGCATTTGTTGTGTACCTTTAATGCTTTTACTTCTAATCTAGCGTATTCCTGATAAAACCTCCCTCTTTCTCTATTCTCATGGAAATTTAAATCAGAGGTAATGTAAACAAAATATTTGGATTTGAAAAGAAACTTGTGGGAGAGGGTGAAATTGAAAAGAGAGTTTAAATGAAGAAAGAAGTATAACTATTGTTGGTTTTCGAAGCCTATTTCTTAGCTTTAACAAGAATAAACCATGTTTTGTGACCAGAAAGCCAGAAAAAATCCCCCTCAATACCTTACAATATTTTTGAACCATCATAGGTGCTTGAATATACATAAAATTTGACCAAATTGAAAAAAGGGGAACATTTTTAGCTGCTGAAATCTAATGAAATTAACTCGACAAGTTCGTTACTTGACAACAGAACATTCGTTTCAGGTAGATGTGGGTTGATCTGAGTGGTTGTGGGATGATCGGAGTGGTTGTGAGTTGATCGGAGTGGTTGTGAGTTGATCAGAGTGGTTGTGGGTTGATTGGAGTGGTTATGAGTTGATCAGAGTGGTTGTGAGTTGATCGGAGTGGTCATGGATTCGTCTCAGTGGGTGAGGTTGTCTATCGAAGATAAAAAACAACAACAAATACTCGATTTTTATCTTCAAGGCATATTTTTTCTCAAGTAAAACAACCATTCGATAATATTTCTGATGGAATGAATATCGATAAATAACACAGAAGCATTGACATTTTTGTGGTAAAGAACCACCTTCAAGTGTATGAAATGAGGAAGGAAACGCCGAAGAAAAAGTGAATAAAAAATTTAAGCCAAGAGATAGGAGTTGATCTTGAACGTCATAACATTCAAGTCGTACGACAGAGATGCTGCTAAAGATTAAGGAGGCGACCATGAGTATAGCAAATGAAGCATATGAAGATAACGTGGTCAACACGATATATCCAAGAAGAATAAGGGAACCTGTTATGAAATTTTTGAGTATACTTCTAAAATTTCTATCTTGGGAGAAAAAAATACAAACAAAATTTCAAATATTTGGCTGTAGGCACCGCCACTTGTATGAGAGATTTTATGATGTGATTTTTTTTATGAATTTGTGTATTGCTTTAAGTCATAACAAGTAAATAATTTGCAAGAATCTATTACTGTCTAAGGATATTCCAGAGAAAAGTAATTTAGAAACAATATAGTAGTCATACAAAATTGGCGTTGTGTCTTGGCTTGATATTCAATTCTCCGAAGGGGCGAAAAACTTATCAGAACTGCTGAAGATGCGAGAGAAACGGGCGACAGGCATCACAAAACATTAAGTAAGTATTTGAATTGCATTTTGTACAGAGAGTTATTAAAACATTTTTCTTGTTTGCAAAGCAAAGAAAATATTATTTTTATTTAGAAAACGTTTTAAAGCTAGGCATGGATTGATTTTGACTATCACAGAGCTTCTGTTACAGCAGGCTACTTTGGATTTCACTGTTGTTGGTATGGTCTTGCTGTTATTATTATTATTATTATTATTATTATTATTATAGTTATTGCTGTTGTTCTTGCTTATGTTGGTGTTGTTGTTGGTACTGCTGGTGGTTGTAGTAGTGGGTAGACAAATTGAAAATGCATTGCTGATTTTTGCGTTTAAAGATCTTTCTAAGTGCCACAAAACGGTTTTATCCGTCTTCAACTATTTGTTGTTTGTATTTTTAGAAGGGTTGTACACAGTGTTATAATCAATGATGATACAACGTTTGTGTTTTATGGTTTAAAACTTCTCTTTTTTAAGATGCAATTTACAATATTGCCAAAAGTAAAAATTAAGGATAATATTTTGATTGTTTTCTTACCGAAGCATTGGTAATTACTATTCCACAACTTACCTTAATTTCCATTTTCACATTTTTTGAGTCCTGATAGTCCTGATCGGAGTCGAAGATGTTGAAAAGAGCTAGTGCCGTATGAGACTTTTTACTTCAAGTAGAAGTATTAACATTTTTTCATTAGTATTTTTATCCAAATAGACCAGTTTAGTAAAAGTGGTAATTTATATACTCATTATTGTTTGAATGTCTAAGCTCGTTGGTAGTACAGTGAGCGATAGAATACGTATTCATAGTGTTCCTTTAAAAATCAGAAATTTTAAGTTTAGCGTTTGCTCAAAGGGGTATCAATTTCACAGGGCCTTTTTGTAAAACGGAAAGAAGCATTGTTGATGAAAAAATAAGATTTTTAAGTTCTACATTAATATTGCTTTGGTCGGATGTTACACCATGGGCGTCTTAGGCCGCTCTTTGTACTTTTTAATTTTATGCTCCTGTTTTTCCACATTTCTAACAATTTTCAGTATCTTAAATGCTCAAAAAGGACAACATTTATTTGAAACTGGCATTCAATTGGAACAGGATTTTATTTAATCATTTTCGGTAAACGGAAGGGTAAAAAACGTGATAGTATGATGTGTTCAAACTCTTTTCACTTTACCACCCTGCGTGATCAACGATGACATAATACAGACCCAAAATAGATACTTTAAATGGTATGATGCTTGTATTTTTATTGTTTATCTATTATATCTATTAAGGGATGTTAAGTGATCAATCTAGGTGATAAAAATTACAAAACTTATCAGCTAGACTATCGTGGTAGTTTATTATTGACAGTTGAGTACTCACAATACAATTCTTAACAAGATAAAAGTTCTTGCATGGTTTGTTATTGACAAAGTGTCGGCGCCTCAAAACCAAAGTTTTACGCACTAAAAAAAAAAAAGTTGGGGACTATAAGCTTCATTCGGAAGCTTTTAATATGTAAAAATTTGGATTGCATAGGTTTTAAATGTTAGGAATTGTATGGTGGGAAAGAATGAATGTCATATACCACTACTATTTCTACTACTGGTGGTAATACTACTACTGCAACTACTACTGCTGCTCCTATAACTACTACTACTACTACTGCTACTACTACTACTACTGCTACTACTACTACTACTACTACTACTACTACTACTACTACTACTACTACTGCTGCTGCTTCTACTACTACTGCTATTACTGCTGCTGCTACTTTACTACTACTGGTGCTAGTGCTACTAGGTATTCTTCTTCTTATCATCATTATCAACATCATTATCGTTATCATTAAGTCGCCTTACTCCCCATCTCAGTCGATTTTGGAGATCAGTTGCTTGACGGTAAGAAACCATTTATCCAAATATCTCCAAAAAACCTTTTATATGCATTACTTTAAAGAGAATTTCTTATATGTCAACAGGAATGCGTTGACACTACTGATGTTTGAATAACTATCAGATTTTAAGGCAGTTTGGAGATCTTTATTCTTTTTACTTTTACAGTTAAAAGAAATTATGCAACCTTAAGCATGCTCTCAATTTTCACTGTTTCATAGAGCTCTTGTTATATCACTAAGTTGAGTCTAGATTTCAAAATAATTCTTGCTCTTTCCTGTATTATTTTATTTGATCTCCCTCTTCTATATTTAGGAACAATAACAACTAAAATGAGATTTTATGGTTTACAAAGCATGAAAGTAAAAAAATCGAGGTTCAATATTTGAAACTTGAGATGTAGTTGGGGCTGATTTTTATATTACCAGACATTACGGAGCGACTGTATTTTCCGTGCTTGTCTAGACGCTGTTAAGGTTATCTTTTCTTTTTCCAATTTTTGATGATAGTTTTGAAAAGAGAAGGTCAAAAAAGTGACTTTTGTCTTGGAAAGTGCAGGGTGGGAAGCTTATAGTTTGTTTTTATCCTCAGATTAGTTTTCCCTATGCAGATTCTGCCTTTCTTTGTTATATACAAAAGACAGAGAAATATTATATGAGACAAATTGTGTGTTAATGCTCAACAGTAACCGTTTACTACTAGTAAATCACGTGATTTCCCCAAGGTAGTCTTTTCTTTGATGTTTAAAATTAAGATCAAAGTATCGTTCTTCCTTGCATTTCCTTGCATACCGTCTGACACGAGCATAGGCCACAGGTCAAAAAGCCAGTCTGGCTCTCGGACAATCACGAAAACGGACTACTGCCTGGTATTTAGTCTTCTTATATTATCCTTAGTAAGATAGCTCATTGACGATAAGCTCAATGTATTGCATGTAAGACTTTAGTACTGTTCATGTCTATAGAAAATAAGTCAATTGCTTTTCGTGTATATTTCTCAAATAGGTAGCATTTAACCTTTCACCCCATCCGAGCACAATCACGTCCCACACATCTCATAAATAATTTCCAAAGCATGATGATTAGAGGTTAAAAGCACAAATCAGTGGATTACTTGATTGCCCAAGGGTAATAGTGAAATCTAGACAACAGTTTAATGTTCAGTCTGTGCAGCCCTGCTGTTTTTTTAATTTGTCATATTTCATGTTGTTGCAGTTTAAGAATCAAGTTGTTAAATAAGATGGTATGGCGTAACTTTATCGAAATTGTAGGTTTGCAAAGTGTGCGATTATTTAAAAATTTATTTATATTTTGTAAAATTATCGTTGAAATCAGCATTAAATTTATGAAGTATTGTTCTGTAAATTTTGGAAGAGAAATTGTTTAATGTGAAATTTGGAAAAGAGTCACAATGATTCCCCGTCTCGTTTATAACAATAATAATAATAATAATAATAATAATAATAATAATACTACTACTAATAATAATGTATACAAATATTTGTACATGATTTTCGATTACGTTGCATAATACTTCAAAACTAATTACACTGTTATCAAAGAGGTTCTGTTAATCAGAAGTTTTAAGTTTCTGAGCTTGGTATGAGAATTTGGTGTCAAAGCAAAACTAGAAGTACTTTAAAGAACCACTTGGCAATATTAAAGCAGAAATCCTTAGACACTAAAATAGTATAAACTACAGTAACTAGAACGTAAAGAAAGAAAGATCCGATCTAAAACGGGAATACAGTACCATACATCTCTTTTTGAGCTTTCACAGAAGATCAAGCTCTTAGAGGTATAGGGTTTCAGATCTCTGTCACCTATCTATCATCCTCTTGCTTAGACTTTGTTTCCGAAACTGGAGACCATCTTGGGGTGGTGGTGTTGGGATTGTGAGAAATCTTTCAGAAAGGAGGATGGAATGATTATTGAACATTTTGTAATCCATAACTTGGTTGGTCAGGTACCAAACCTGATACAGGCATCGGCGATCATGCGACTCAAAGCCATCCTATCACTGCAGACATGGACGAGCTCATTATAGCTCAGACTGTTGTTCGAAGCCCAATTGTCTGGAGACTGTAAAAATGTCTTTCTTTGTCTTCCTCTGGTTCTCCTGCCCTTGATCTTTCCTAAAAAAGCAAGGCGTTCCAGGTTGGTATGTCTCATAATGTGCCCAAGGAATTGCATCTGCCTTTGCCGTATTGAATTGATGAGTGATCTTTTGGTGTTGGCCAGGGCAAGAACTTCCTTGTTTGGTTTGTGTTCTGTCCATGATTTTTCTCAGAAACCACAATCCATAAGTATCGAATGCTTTCGGTCTACTCTTCCTGGAATATGTCGTATCTCTTACGTTTTTTTTATGTTATTCACAGAAGTCAAACTCACCTTGTCAGGGGTGTTGGGCAGAAAATGCCCCCCTAAAACCCACCAATCTCAAACTAATGACATTTTTATACTATTCAAGATCAAACAACAGTTATTCTTATGATCGAAAGTTCTAATTTAATCATTATCTCAACAAACACATCTTAATAAAAACAACAAACGTTGTAGGCAAAACCTGGAATTCAATCTACTGTCATTAGTATCAATCGCAACAATGTTGTTAACTTGAAATTGTTCGAATCAAAATTCAAATATTTTGAAAGCAACTTTATTACTATGTGATTAGTATAATACATTAATGTTAAATTTTTTCATATTTGTAAAAACCTGTTATATATAAAAGTTTATTATAAATTAATAAATATCTTCATACTTAAATAAGTTTAGTTTTTATAAAAATAAAGGAAGAGATAAATTAGGAAAATATTAAAAGATCGCGAAAGTTGAAAAAACTCTTCTGCTTAAAATTAACGTTTCTAAATAACAATAATTTCTATTTCGTTACTCTTTTTTCCACTTTTTCTAGTTATTTTACCATTTTCTTTTCTTTTCACTTACAAGTTTTGAGGTTAAACTTTTTGCCTTGAAAGAAGATTAATTTTGTTTTTGATTATTCAAATTGGCTTTGACCCATTCCCCCGCTTGCCTTAACTCGAAAAAGTGATTAATGTTGAACCGAAATAAATCATATCTCTTTGGAATTCAAAGAACGGTGAAGCATAAAAAGATTATAATCCGTTTATTAAAAAATGTCAGAACGTCCAGCCATAAATTTAATTCCCCTGACACCTCCTAAAATAAACAGGATTTTCTCTTTTCCCCCTGTCCCTTGCCGCATCCGCACCGTGTCTAATTTTTTCAAACTCGTATTTTCCTCATGTCTGCTTCAGCCACGTTGTCCTTTCATTTCATTGGGTTATTACACTCAATGATAGAATTTTCTTAAATTCAAAGCCAGGCAGCATTGCAAGTAATTTCTAACATGGCTTAGAAAATGGTTAAAAGTTGCAATCTTCCATTTGCAAGAAGAATTTTAAAGATATTATTTTAGTGATAAAAAAAGGCTAGGGAACTTAAAAGGTGAAAAGGAAGGATAACATGAACGAAATCCTATGAGAAATAATATTTTTTAAAACTACTCCACACACAAGAAAAAAAGAAAAGAAGAGCAAGTCCTGTTATTATGTTTTGAAGTGAAGCTATCGAGCAAGAAAATGCTGACAAAAAGTAAGAAAAAAGAAAAGCAAAAAAAGCGTCCTGAATGATATTCCTAATTACGCTCAAATCGGACTTCCGGAATTTTTCGTCCTGTGCTGCATGAACTACTCGACTTCCGAGACGTTGTCAGCAACAAATACAACTCAGTAAACACAATACAACTATTTTAAATATCTCTCCGGTTAACTTGTGAGTGTGTTTTTAATTCTCAGCAGAGACGAGTTCCTTTCTTGGTTTGCCCTTGTTCTCATAGTCTAGGTTTTTGAATCGTGTATATGACTGATCATTTTTTGGACTCGACAAGTTTCACTCCATCTTTGAATAAAGGGTTTAAAGAGACAGGTCCACACTCTAGCTCCAGAGCTACACCATTGAGTGATTTAACAGCATGACAGCATTTTGTCTGTCAACAGTAGCACAATCAAGATTTGAATACACTGAAAAGCCCCTATCTTTAACAGAATAGATGGGTGAAACCTAACCTGGAGCTCTATTCTAATCCCAAGATAACTAAAAGAAAGGACTTGGAAGGTTAAGTGTTATTTTGATTGGTATGAAGTGTTAACACAAAATGCCTAAAATAAGGCTCTACTCTACAACCCCGAAATAAAGTATGTCATGCTTTACCAACTGAGGTGGGCCTCTTTTCAAAATCTCAAACATTTTTTTTCATTTAGGAAATAAGTTGCAAGCTAAATGTCGACCATGGTGATGACGATGATGGTGATGATGATGATGATGATGATGATGATGATGATGATGATGATGAAGGCAAACGGTTAGCTGTCCTTGAGCTGCCCGTTATCGTAAGTAAAAATCAATTAAACAATTAAAAGTCCAGAAGAGAAACTCTAGAATGAGACAAGCCAATTACAGTTGGATTTCCTAGCAGAATGATCACCCACACTTTGCCAAGGCACCTAGTAGGAAAGCTGAGTTTTTAAACCCTGTGTTGTTGACGGTGAATTCCAGGTTAGACCATTGACATGAAAACCGTTACTCTAAGAAGACTGAGTTTAAGACAACAGAGGTCAGTGGTAATTAAAATTACGGATCACCAAAGAAATGAAAAGCGTCGATAGTACAGAATATTGGATTATGATGTCATTGAAGCTTTAGAATGTTTCAAAAGAACAAAAACCGACCGAAATGAGACATATATACAGCAATGCCTTCATCAAGTGTTGTCTGAAACGAGAGTCCACTCATTTCAACCTAACTATAATCAAGACCCATTTAAAGAATTAACCATCCAAAAACATGGGTCTGTTAGCTCATAATAAAGGATTTATTACAAGATCTGTAAGTCAAGAATTAAAACCAAAACTATTAATTTTTATTTTCCATTGTTTTGTATTGATTCAGAACAATTTAGTTGAAGGGGTATGTAACAATACTTTTGCCAGTAGAAGTCCCAAACAAATCTTGAAGCCATTTAGTGAGAGATGAGAGACTACAAAGAAAGACGAATTTACGACGAATAAAATGAATATATTGTGAGAATTCAGGCTACCAGAAGAAGAAAAAGACGAGCAAAAGAAGTTCTCAATTCGGGTAGAAAGATTATCAGATCGAAGAGAGAGTTCGTTACGTGTAGAACCACAACACTATTAGAATAAAAACACTGTGAGTAGCAAGTTAAGTCAGATAGCACAAAAAGATCGGAAACCAAAACAAAACGTTTTATCTCAGAATTTTCCACGCTAAATAGTTATGACATTGACCCTGGCAACAAATGCAGGAAGAAGTAGAGAAAATGCAAAAAAAATGCAAAAAAAGCAAAGAAATGTAGACAAAAAGCAAAAAAATCCCGAAAAATTCCCTGAAAATGCGAATAAATTATATATATATATATATATATATATATTCTACTTTTAGTGCTCTGCAAGTCCTTTCAACATTACTATTGAAGCATATGCAAAGCGTGCGGGAAGAGTTGGATCGAAACTCTCAAAATTTCTTCTGATCCTCTTAGTACCCGAGAAACCTTTTGGGTATCCTTGAATCCTGGGTTCTTCTCCAGCACCTTGTTCAGAGTGTTTAAAAATGGCTCCATCAACAATTTATCTTGCAATTCTTAATCAGGTCAATGCTCTTTGGCAATGACAGCCTCTCGTCCAAAGAAGTTTTTTTTGGACCTCGGCAATAAGAAGATTCACCTCTGCGTAGGTAACCCTTGGCAGGTCAACAACACGACTGGAAGCATGACCTAGGCATCTCAGGTGCTCCATTTTTCAACATAGGTCTTTTACAGCACATGCAGCTTTGCAACACTAAAGTGCCTAACCTGTGAGGAGCAGCCTGGTCTTGATGAAGTCGAGGTCCTGTCATAAAAGCTTATTCAGTGCCTTTACCACTGCCCAGTAAATTCTGACATTGTTGGAACTGACAATGTTCACACCAGGTCAATCAAGAATGGCTTCTCCAAGTAGTTTTCATCCGGCGGTCAAACCAAGATAGATACCATTGCTCTTCCATTTGGATCTACAGTCTTGTCGACTTTTAGAAAGAGTTCTTTGCCCAAGAACTTCGCAAACAGTAATGAAAGAATTTCCTTGGTCTCTTCTTTCATACACCTTGTCAAAGTCCTTTCAAATGACACACTCTGCTTTGTATATATTTTCAAGAAGGCAATGGCTGTACATAACATTGTACAAAGCTAAAAAAGAACCATCTCTGGACTATGTCAAAAGTAAAATGTTATTCTTCTTGAAAGTTATTTTCTAGTTATTTTCATCTGGATTTATACCACATGTAACCTAAACAAACAAATTTATTTTGCCATTTTCTATTCTTGGTAGTGGTTGGCGCAAATCGTAAGTTCAAATCAACAAAAATGAAAAAAGAATGGAAAAGAAAAGAAAAATTCAAAAATTAAAACGTACAGGGGAGGACAGCGTGTCACAAATTAGGGCAAAATCAGAAAAATTCACCAAAAATGTAAAAGACGTAAAAAGTGCAAAACAATGCATTTGCACTTTTTGCCAGGCTCTACTAACAACAATAGAAAAGGCTAAGGCTGACCAAACCATTTTGATGCGGCAGGGGACATAGAGTTACAAGAGAGGGCCCAATTCAATTACTCAAATGAAATTAAATGAGAAGACAACAGCTTTGCTCACTCATGACAAAAATATTCCGTACAAGAACAACATGAGGACTCGTTAAATTACAAGAGTGTCAGATGTGTGNAATTGTACAAAACGAAAAAAGAACCATCTCAGGAATATGTAAAAAGTAAAATGTTATACATCTTGAAAGTAATTTTCTAGTTATATACATATGGATTTATACCACATGTAACATAAACAAACAAATTTAGTTTACCATTTTCTATTCTTGGTAGTGGTTGGAAAAAATCGTAAGATCAAATCAACAAAAATGAAAAAAGAATGGAAAAGAAAAAGAAAAATTCAAAAATTAAAACGTACAGGGGAGGACAGCGTGTCACAAATTAGGGCAAAATCAGAAAAATTCACCAAAAATGTAAAAGACGTAAAAAGTGCAAAACAATGCATTTGCACTTTTTGCCAGGCTCTACTAACAACAATAGAAAAGGCTAAGGCTGACCAAACCATTTTGATGCGGTAGGGGATATAGAGTTACAAGAGAGGGCCCAATTCAATTACTCAAATGAAATTAAATAAGAAGACAACAGCTTTGCTCACTCATGACAAAAATATTCCGTACAAGAACAACATGAGGACTCGTAAAATTACAAGAGTGTCAGATGTGTGGTTAGCTTCAGACCTGTATCCAATCTCAGTAGAAACAGACTTACCAGTCAATTGTATATAAGAATTGAAGGAAACCAGTGTGAAAGCAAGCGAAAGCAAGTGAAACCAAGCAATTTAAAAGGTCTTTTCTAAGTCGTATAACTCTCTCCATTCGACCATACATACCTACTTTTCTTTTAAATGAAAGAGAACTAGTGGTTTCGTGTCATGTTTAAAGGATTTCTTAGAGTGTTTATCAAAATCGCAAGTTAAGAGTTATTTTTCGCACCATATTTAAAAATCCTCGAGACTACAACTAAAGTTTCTCTGTTTTATGTAAATGGAATTGGTAGTAAGAGCAAAACAAATTGTAGTATTACCAGCAGATATTTTTAAAAGTTGGTGCATTAGTAGAGTACCAAGGAAAGAATGAAGTTGCACCAAGAATGAATCTTTTAAGAAGACGCACAGAACGATCAAAATTCATAAGCACACAATGACCAGGGAATATTTAAGTTGCAATAAGAATGAAGCTGTATAGAATATCCACATAATAATTAGGGAAAAAATGAAGTTGGACCTAAAATAAAACGATACACAACACACATTCAATGATCAGGAAGTAATGACCTATTTTAAAGGGCAAAGGTCTATTTTATCTAATAAGCTAGCATACACTACTGAAGGTATGAAGACCCGCTGTACGACCCTACCAAGATCTATTTTTCACTTGGTAGAAGGGATTCATGATAACAGCCGAGAGAGAAAGAGTAGAAAGAAAGTAGGAAATTCCATACTGAAAAACAATAAAGAAACCAAAACCCTCAAGACGTTTAACAAGTATGTTGTTGATAAGGTCTTAAAGACCCTGAAAACAACAAATAGAAAAATTATAGGATGATACGTGTTTGCTCCAGAAGGCTGGCCACCGTTCTTGAAAGTTGGAACAACAGTAAACTTTTCAAAATGTTCACCTTCGCTATCAACTCCAAGTGTTCCAATTTGATTCGATCCAAAAGATGTTACATTCCATTTTTTAAAAGAATTCATCAATCACAGATAATACTACTTTACAAATAGAACTGGAAATGGACATAGCCCTTGAGTTCCAAATTAAGCGATATGGGCATCATATGGAATGAAGCCATTTGTTATCATTATGTCATCCTCTGTACTCTGCATCGATTCTGATTCCATTATCTTTGATTACATGAAAAGGAACAGAAATTTACTGCAACATAATACGTACCAGAGAGACCCCGACAACGCGTTTGCACAACTAATTGGATATGGGAAGAGAATACAAATGCTTTGTATCAAATATGACTAATTTCTATACAATATCTACGGCAAGGATCGATAATCCGTTTGTTTTGGTATGGTGGCAATATCAAGAGCAGGTGGACTTGAAAAAAAAGGTAAATTAAGAGGCAAGGAAGGCTGTTGAATTTTTATTAAATAGACCCTTTATATGAAGGATTGGTTGCCAAGAAAACCCCCAAACAACCTGCATCGTTAACGATTTGACTAAAAAACCACTTTCTGCAATTCAGTCATCAAACATTCAGACTGTAGATCACCGTATTGTTACTATTATTATTATCGAGTGGTTACACACCATCTAGTGATGGATGGGTGAAAAAACCCGCATTCAGCGCCCAGCAACAAGCCAGGTAAGTTGAATGCAGGCACATGTACTGCAGCCATAAGAGTGAGATAAATGGAAACCATTATTATTATTATTATTATTATTATTATTATTGTTGTCATTATTATTGCTGTGGTCCAATTCATGCAGTGCCCTGCTTGATAGCGTTGGCAGTTATGTGATTTTACACGTTTTGATCTCCTGTCAATGTCAATCCTCCTGTGACACTTCCTGAGTTAACACAAGTTGTCAGTCCGTCTATTATCTTCTCTCGCTGCCTTACTCTGCATCGTTTTCGGACGCTCTTCACTGCTGCTGTTAGACGCTTTAGTTTTTCTGTTTCAACACATGTCCAAAAAAGATTCCTTGACGTCTGGTGATGTTTTTAATTCGTTGTTTTGTTGTTTGACTTCCCACAAAACTGCCTCATTAGACTTGCTTGTAAACTGAAGAAATTCGTAACATTTTTCTTAAAAAAACACATCTCCGTAGTCTTTAGTTTCTTTTGTGTCATATTTATGTGTTTAAGTGTCCAAGTCCCGCATCAGAATACTGGAGAATTCTTTCTTGTTTTAATGGGAATTAATTTATTTGTTAGGATTGTTTTCATTTTCTGAAAATCTTATCTTGCCTGTGAAATTCATGGTTTTATTTTGATATTGTTTCCACCGTCGCTCAAAAAAAATATTGGTAGGCATTTGAACTGCTCATGTTCTTTGAGTTTTACTTCGCTGACAAGGGTATCGCAAATAAGGGGTTCTTGTTTACGAGTGACAACAATTACTTCTCTCTCGTTATCATTCAGTTCAAGTCCTTTTCATTTCATTTCTTCTTAAACGATGTTTAATTGCTTTTGTACGTCTTCTTTATTCTCTTTTGTACGCCTTTTTTTGTTTTCATATTGCGTCATCAACATATCATAAGTTGTTGATGTTCTGTCGTCCTACTTCGATTTCGGTTCTCCAGGTTTCGCATTGTTATATCACTGTAGGACAAAAAAAGATTTGGGTATAAAACGCAGCCCCGCCCAACGTCTCGCTTTATCTTCTGTAATGTGCTGGTTTTGTGTTATTACCTCTCACTGGTGCTATCTGTTCCCAATACATGTTTTCAATACTTTTAGATTTTTAGGAAGCTGTTGCGAAATTGTTTTCCATGACATTGTGGCCTTTTATTAGCCTTCAACAGTTCGCTTTTAGACTCTGTTCATCTTTCTAAGCTTCTTTTTATAACATAATAGTTGCCGTTCTTTCATCTTATGCATCCTGTTGAAGAGCATGTTTGCATTCCTATAATTTCTTCTATACTTATATACTTTGCGAGGTGCCCATCTTTGACGAAAATTTATGTAAATGTAAAATACATGAGGTGAGATATTTGTTATTTGTCAAACTCTGTTGAGCTTTATTGCATTTTCCTCGAACTTCTTTTTGTAATTTTTCATATTTTTCTGTTACCCACTGATTTTCTTCTTTTGTCCATTATTTTCCAAATTTTGTTGATCATCAATCTTCTCTTAGCGTCGTTTCAGCTTTTGGAGTCTCCTCTATTGCCGCTTCAGTTATCGCTAGTTTGAATTTTTGTCATTGCTATTCTATTTCTCTATTATTACACATGCGTTTCCAATATGCAACCAGATAATAAGCAACTAGAGCTAAAGAATCCAATTGTTAAGCAACAGTCAAGGTCAAGCGATGCTTACCTAAGCGATCATAAAAAATTAAAATAACCGGAAAAGTGTTTCTATACTTTGTTCACAAAACCAGAACTTAAACACTTGGCAAGGATGATTGGTATACATACATATATATATATTTATATATACATATACATATATACCTTAAATTATCCTAATCTTTGAATCAAGAGATAAAATTAGCTCAGAGTTTATATTTTGGGAATTTCTTTTCAACCAAACTTTTACGAAACTAAACCAGATATAAAAAACACTTTAGTAAAAGTAGTATTGACTCCCAACCTAAACTGTTAATGAATTTCTAATTAATTTAGTACTTTTAACTCCAAACATTGAAAGCAAACTTGCTATCTTCTTTGTGAATCTTAATCTCAGGAATACCAAATCTTACAAGCTAAAGTTTTCTGACAATATATACTGTTCTGATATTATTCCTACTATAAGTACATCCACTAGAAAGATAAGTCACATTACTATTTCACTTTTTACAGTTAATAGGAACTACAAAGAATTCAGAGAATGAACAAGAAAAAAATTAATTTTATCAATACCAAAAAAGACAACAAACCACTGGAGACCTTAAACAAATTCAAATTTTAGATAAAATTGATATTTGATACATTGATATTTGATAAATTGGAAGTTAAATTGACAGTACAACCAGAAAATAACAAGAAAACATTTCAATGCTACTTGTTAAAGTAAAGTATTACTTTCAAGATATGCCATTTTAAAAAAATTATTCCTAAAATTAAAAGATTTCCTTTTTCTAGTTTTCATGATGCAAAGATGTCAAGAGCCTGACTAATATCAACTGATCTTTCACTTTCATTGAAATAGGGACCAAATTTCTTGAAATTTGTTGCTTCACTGGTCAACTTAAAAATAGCTGGTATAACTTATCTAACACACACGACAGGGACGTTCTTTCAATTAAAGTTTGTCGCTCAAAATTATCCATGAAATAACAAAATTAGCTGGTTTAACTTTTGCAGATTTCTTCCTGAATGAATTCTGTGAGTTTCTCATCGTTTTTTAAAGTTTTCAAAGCATATTCATGAATCAATAAGCGCAATGCCTCGTCAAGGCCAATGCCATACATCTGAAGTGACTTGATCAGTATGTTGTATTTTGTAATATTTCAATAAAACAACTGTTATCAGTGTTAACAAACTTGCCATTTAGACATGGTAAAAATAAGAGCCTATTAGCTTTTCTTATTATTTTATTTATTTTTATCGATTTATTTATCTCAGGATATTTATATAGAATTTATACACTTCAGCAATATTCACAATAACATAAATTCCCAGTTTTCAATCTGCATCCTCATTGTCCTGATATGTCTATAGCCTTTTCTTTGTTAATATTTTTTTCACGTTTTCATAACTGGATACCCCGCTTCCATGTCTGTCAAAACTTTTCCGTGTGATTCCTATCTTGTGTTTGCAAATTGTTTAACAGAATATACAGGTATAATACTTAAGTTTTCGACTGACCTCAGTGAATATATATCATTCCTCAAGGTTATCAAAAAACGTTTCATGTTTAAAACATGACATGCCCAATGCACACGTTTTGCAAAAAAGTTGATGGGAGACTTTATTCCTTTGAATTCACCAAGCATGTTATTTGCTGCATCTGTAGTAATGCCTCTGATGTCGTTCATACTTTTATCATTAGCATCGAGTAGCTTTCTCAGATATCAGATTTTGCGTTACCATTCGTTGAAATTACATCAGTGCATGGGAGGAAAGTTTGAAAATTGCATATGGAAAGATAAACCCTTGTTTCACTTCATGCATATCTGAAATTTCATCGATCAAAGCTGAAAGAGCATGGTCGTTTTGATTTCTTCTTTACTCCACGTCCAGTATCTAAGGAAGACTAGAAACCATATTGTTTTAGAAAGGTGTGCTGGAGTATTTGAAATAATTTGGATTGTCTTTTAACTACCATTTATTATCGAATCATTCTTAGCTACTAAATCAGCTAATTCTTTGAAGTTACCTTTGTTGCCAGAACATTTGTTTTCATTGTCTTTAGAAAAAGAAATGTTGTGTCCAGAAGGGACCAAAATGAATTCCAACAATGTGGTCACATATCTTCTGTTTTCATTAATTTTCTTCTCTCTTTCACTAAAAGAAATATTTGCATTTGTAGAGGAAAAGATCTTAATATTTTTACCAGATGAAATAAGAGTATTTGAAACCCATTTTTAATGAATATCTGTATTTTAATGGTTTCTCATGGTCGGAGTATATTTAAGAAATAACGAAATTACGAAAAATACGAAATTTCAGCTTTCGTCCAGGTGTTTTTTCATGAAATGAATAGCAAGAACCAAAACAAAAATATCTTTTAACAAATTTACCAGATGCGTTTGGTGTAATTTCAAAGATTTTACAATCGTCTTTGCGAGGCTGATAAGGAGTAAATGAGCTGACAAGGTAGTAAATGACACAGTTCCTCTTGCAACTCTTCATTTTCTTTTTGAATTCATAATCTATGAGGCAGTATTTGTCGGAAACTTTCCCTCGGTATTTATAATAAGTATCGAATTTGGTCTTCATTCTTTAAATGCAAAGTTCATGTCTATTCCTTATCATAAAGTTCCGAGAGGACTATTACGAAGTGGTAATATATAGGCCTTCCGTCTATCAGAATGAGATAGTTTAAAATCTATCTGTTGATAAATTACACAGGGTACCTTTTCTTGTAAGGGTAAAAAGTATAGTTTTGCTGCAACGAGCTTTAAACATTTTTGCAGAATTACTCACCTTTGATCAAGTATATTTTGAGGGGAAAGTTCATTTACCATACATACCGTGGTGCAATTTAAAAGTCCCTTCAGCAATTCCATACTTTCAGGATCAATAATTGATGTGTTTAACACTAGCAGTTTCGAATGATATAAAAGATACTAACAGGACTGAGTGCTCAGGACAGATTTTTTATCATAGAGGTACATTAAAGTTAATAGTTTTTCGTATATATTTAAAATATATATGTATATATGCATATATGTATATATGTATATGTATATATATGTATATATATTTTTAAATTTACACATAATGTTAAAAAAAACACACTAACTATGTGAACTAACAAAATACAAATTCATCCTTAAAAATATTTAAGGCTAATTGCAATCACAAATCGCAATTCGTCGTTCGTCAGTACCTTGCTCTGCTCATTCAGATTATGATTTCATTGGATTGTGAGGTACTAGCTCTTCTGGTGCAAATCGATGTTTGTGATAATGAAGTTAGTTAAGGATTCTTGGAGGAGATTTTAGAAAACCAACACCTCTGAAATCGGAAATGCCAGTCACCTTCCAGTTAGCCAGTTTTCACGTCTGAAATTAAAGGAACACGAAAGTCGATAGTGAATTTTCAATGCCATTCAAGACTATTCTAAACTTTTTACTATAGTTAGGGACATAATGCTCATTGTGACCATGTTCTCCTGATTGTTTAAAAATATTTAGAAAAATCTTGAGACAAAGCCAAATGGCTTGGATGAGCGCTGGCAACAATCTCTTATGAAACCATTGGGCTTCGAGTGTAAAATGACATTTTGTTGTTTTACACTTGAAGCAGTCTAGTTTCCTTCGCTTTGGCTTTATAGGCTTAGAGAGAATACGATACTACAGCAGGAGTTACTTTATTTTTCTTTTAAGAGACAGCAACGAATTAATAACCGAAAGTGTTTTTCCTCGAAAACTATATCAATGGAGCTATATGTATCAGTTTAAAGATAATTGTCAAATTAAGATATATTCTCTTCCTCAACAATTCGCATTAATGGTAAAAATAATATCACAAGTACTATGTTCGAAAATTTAACGTTTCCATGGAAACAGGCTTTCTAGTCTTCGCCTGATGCAGATTTTTTTTCTTTTGAGAAATAACAGCCAGTCGTTTTTGAAAAACAAGTATTACTTTAAATGGGTACAAGCTCTCTCATCCTTCAAACACATGTTGGCAACTTTTGTATAGAGCACTGTACCCTGGGACTAATTACTTTAGTCTGAGAATTGCATTTAGGGTAATTCTTCCATGGATTCCCCAGGCTTATACTACAGACGATGTGCATTTTCCCGCTGATATCACTTGTAATACGATTGTGCTAATTTTCATTACTACTAGGAAAATCTAAGAATATTAAAAACATTTTTCAGTATGAGGAGAAAATACTTGATACAAGATGGTCCTAAGTTGCTAAAAATTTAAAATATCATTTATTTTAAATATATGATCACAACAACAACCAATAAAATAATCACAGAAAAATCAGCCAAAATAAAATATGGGCAAATTTGTCGAAATAGAATGTTCTGAGTTCTAATATGGACTGCAACTTCGATTTCCTGAACTTGTCACTGAATTTTCCGTTGTTTGTAGGAGGCTTCTGATAAATATGAATATGAATATGAATTATTTATCAATATAAATATATAAACTTTTGTAAGCAGGGTCAAAAGTAAGGGAGAAGACAACTACGTTCCTTGTGAAAATATTTCAGCCTATTAAGTCCCCACTACGAAAATATAGGTTGCAAAATATATATGAAAAAAAAACAACAACATAGTCCCTGTGTTATGACTTTCTTGTATCAAAAAGTCCATGCAACCGAAAGTAGAACCCGTAATTTCAGCTGGTCCTGTCAGTTACTTGGGTCAAAAAATTGTGTCGCCCACACTTTCTAAAAATCATTCTGGTTTATGCCCCGTGTTCACAGAGAGCCAGCTTCATCACTGTCTTTATGTTAATGCAGCACATCATTTTCAGATCTATTTCAAAGAGCTTTAGGCTAATATGCAGTACCGGATGTATTATATTTATCAGCATTTTGGTCAACTATAAACAGTAACTTGTCTTTGAAGGAAGTAGACTTCTGCAGTCGACAGAAAAAGAAGGAGGCAACCGATTTAGGTCTTATGGTCTGCATAGGGATGATAAATAGAAATATCTAATAACATTGGAGATAACGCCGAGAAGTATTTGATATGAATTAATGCAGCAGAACTTTCAATAAAATTTAAAAAAAGACAACTACAAAAGAAGGTTACCATTGTTATTAAAGCAGAATTAACTCCAACTGTAGCATTGATTTTTGTAGGGTTGTCATTTTGGTGTTATGAAAACTAACATGCATGCTCAAACATGATTTCTTTAGGCTCCTTTCAACACAACACGTCACTTATTTTCGATTTTCTCTCACTACCTTTTCCTTTCAATGGAACTCAGAAAGGGTTTTGACTACAATACTTCATGGCTTATAATTACTTAGAAAAGTAGATGGTTTGCTAAGAGATTAGATGAAAAAGTTGACCAAGAAAAGACCTTAAAGTAAAGAAATAGACAAGTAATAAAAAGAAACTGTCTTGTTATTGAGATCGATTCTTCAGTTTTACGATAAATTTCACCAAACTAGTGATTATTTCCCTAAAGTTCATCTCTTCAACAGCAGTTATTTATATACAGTCACCAAAATTATTTAACCTCTTTGTCATACAAAATCCATATGGGTTGATTAGGGAAGATTTAAGAAACCTTTTTTCCATTACATTGAACATTGAAAATAAAGGAATTTCACAGATTATTACCTTTAAATCAATACGAAAATAGTCTTATATTTATCAGATTAAATTTTCTTTGCTTTTGGTCACATACAGTGAAAAGAGCAAACAAGTTAATATTGTGGTTGGAAAAATAACAGTGAAGCCGTGGTCTTCTTAATAACCATTTTGATTTCTGTATTATTCTTTAAGTGGTTTGTGATTAAATCTTTCAGACGTGAGCAAAACCTTCCATTTGTTCAGATATGAAACACTCTACAGCGCTGTTAATCATTCTTAGCCTTGATTTCAAATGAAACTGGTCATATTGTTTTATTTTAAACACACTTTTTTGTGAGGGTTCTAACTGTCTATTCTTGGTTTGCACAAATTAAGGCTTTCTAAAGTGGACCTCTCACAAAATGGTGGTAGAAACCTGTCACGCACAAGATCGAGGGTTTGATTCCTTAGCAGTGGGTGTGTTCAATTTATTCCTTTGAACTTCTGCCCTTCTCAGTAATGTTGCTTTTGATGACTTTTTTTATATAATCTAAACTGTAGAGATCGACGCACAATAAAAGTTTTTTATCCTGTTAAGACCAATTTTTCAAACGCTGTAGCATTAAATTACATCAAGCAATCTTAATTCCAATCGGTACTTGTTTTTGCACTTGTAAACGCCACATTACATATGACAAAATTTGGGTTATTGCTGAGGATAATAGTCATAAAGGAAGTGACCAGTGGTTCTAATCCCGAAATCTTGGTATGAACAATGATTTTGAACAAGTAAACATCAGAATTAATACTGATGTCTCATGGTACATGTTTTTATTTAAATAAACTTATAAAGCACATCTTCGCATCTCATCTGTCATAAAGGGCCAAAGATTATCCATGATGGAACAGGTTATTGATAATCTTTGGGCATAATAAGCCTCTGATTAAAGTAGTGAAAACAAGAGAAGCTGCGTCGAAGAGGTTCACTTAAATAGTAATATGAAGATCATCACAGAAGAGACGTGAGTATAACTCTTGTCAATATCAACATGTAGGAACTTTGCTTTGAATCTACTTGTGATAGTTGATGGGTCTTTACACCATGCTTGTTGACAAACCTGGTGTGACAGCTGGTAATTAAAACTGACAACAATCGACTTTCTTTCCTGAATTCTTGAAAATAAACAGTTACAGTGAAGGCTTCATTCTCTCCTCTCTTGACCGCAAGGAAAGCAACGCAACCTTTTCGACTACAGGTCATGGATTCATTGTATGGTGGAAGTAGGCGTGTGAGAGGCTAGACACTTCTTGTTGAACAAACACCAATTGTTAATGTTTCACAAGACAATGTTTGCTTGAAAATAGTTTATGGAGCTCCTTTTCTCTGAACGATTCCAGGTACTTGTCCATATTGGTACAATTTTTTTCACAATCAAGATTTTTTTGTTGACTAAACCGTTCAGGATTTTAGTTTAATAGAAGAAAGGACCAAAACATGTTATTGAGTAACAAGGTTTCAGCAGTGTTCATGTTTGAGGAAATCTACAAAATAAGGCAACAATCTGTATTGTAACCTACTACGTATAAAATGAAGTATTTTAATGTAAATGGTTGTGAATGTCTTCTCTTATCCATATGGAGCCCTTACAATAAACGACCCACTGTCGTTTCAGCCACCAGAAAACATTTTGGTTCTGGTGACATAAAAAATTCCGTATCATTTGTGCCAGCAATGTTCACTCTACTTTCATTCAAACATTTACGAAAATTTTGCTCTATTCTGAAAATGCTTTTTTTGCATGATTTCATTGACTTTTTGATGGCTATGGGACATGTTGTGGATTGCAACATTTTATCAGCTGGCTTTAGAACATCAAGAAAGTTGTACATGGAATGGCCAAGAAACAAAAGCAACACTTATTTCAGCTTTGGTTTTCTTCAACCAACTGCTTTCATTTCAAGGCTTTGAAATCGAATTCCAATAAATACATCTTCTTCTTCTTCTTCTTAAAGTGTCAGGTCTGGAACAGACATTGACGACCATGGCCCGCCAAATCTCTCTGTTGTCCGTCTTCCTTATCAGCTCGGCTTGCGTTAATGTGTTTTGCGTTGTCTATTGATTAAGACTGTCCATGAATGTTATTCTCTGTATGCTCCTGCTTTTCTTCCCTTCTATCTTGCCACATACCATCTTCTTTTTAAGTTTGCTTTCCTGTATCCGTCTCTTACGGATTGTTTTTATGAGCGTTCTTCTGTAATTTGTTGTATCCATTACCTCCTTGTTTGATTTCTTCTTCACCCACGATATCTTTAGCATGCTTCTTAGGTACCACATTTCACTTGCCTTTAGTCTTCTTTCTACATCCTTGCTAAGAGCTCAGCTTTGGCATCCATACAGCAGTAGAGACCATACATATGTCTTCAGTGCTCTGATCTTTGTGTTATTTCTGATGTTCCTGTTGGCAAAGATTGTTTTTAAGTGGTTGAGTGTGTTTTTGACATTGCAATTCTGCTTTTTATTTCAGACAAACATTTTGCATCTGATGTCATTGTGCTCTTTAGATATCGAAATCTGTTCACCTGTTGTATTCTTTCCCTGAACACTCGATCGTGTAAACAGGTGCTGTCGCCCGCTTTGATATAACCATATATTCTGTTTTTTTGGTGTTTAATTCCAGGCCTCTATGTCTGCTTTTTTCTACCACTTCATCCAATATTTTTTGGATTTTATTTCAAACTCGGCAATCAGTAGTGTCGTTAGCGTATCGACGGTCTTTCAGATCTTCACCTCCAGCTTTGACACCATCCATTCCGCTGTTACGCTGTTTTATCCCTGTCTTACACCCCAACGGATTGGTTTGTAAGCGTTGTGTTCCTAATCGGTCCGAACTGCTGGAATTTGCTCCCAGTAAAGATTTATTAGCGTTCTCATATTTTTGCATTCTATATTGACATTGGAAATAATGTCAAACAAATCTTTATGTCTCACTTTGTCAAAAGCATTTCAGTAATCAATAAAACACAGATAAAGATCCTTTTCTACTTCTACTGATCTTACAATAAGCATTCTAAGTGTGAAAATCCTTTAACCTCAATTGGGTCCCTATCTGCTGTTGGAGCGTAGGCTTTAACTATTCCCATATCAATTGGTTTACCACTTAACTTAGCAATGATGACTCTCTCGTTTACACTCCAGAATCCCTTTATAGAAAAAAACCTTATAGAATCTAGAATCAAGCCGACTCCTTTTTGATGATCATTACCTCCACAAAATAGTGTTGTGAACTCATCGGATGTTATTCGACCTGAGCCTTTCCATCTGATCTCTGACCGTCCTAATATGCTTATCTTCATCCTTCTTATTTCCTGCTTTATGTTTCCTTGCTCTCCTTTTTGCAGCATAGTTTGGACATTCCATGTTCCTATCCTTAGCTGTGTGTTGTTGCTGACAGTAGCTTGATGACGGTCTGGTGTCACCTGTTGCACATGACTTCTCCTACTAAGCGAGGAATTGCCAGAGATATTAGCAATCCCTTTCATGCTATTTTTTGACTT
This sequence comes from Morbakka virulenta, assembly GCA_003991215.1. NCBI lineage: Eukaryota > Metazoa > Cnidaria > Cubozoa > Carybdeida > Carukiidae > Morbakka > Morbakka virulenta. The sequence goes on along the minus strand of RDPX01000095.1, from coordinate 261,820 downwards.
TCTGAGGATCTGTGCCATGGTTTGCTTTGGAATTAGTACCTATAGTAGGCTGCAATTACGTTTAATGGGGGTAGTGCTCGTACTGAGCTGCTCGTCCCAGCCACTGTATATAATTTGGTATCGTCTGCCTGGCACATTTGAAGAGCTTATCAGTTCCTAACAATTATTATAAGCTGCCTAACTGTTCATCCGTCACCTGCCTACCATGACTTCACGTAACCCTAATCACGGTGTAGGTGGGTACTAGGCCTTTCCCAAGGGTCAACCACAAGCTTTTAGCTTCAGCTTTTAAAGCTGAATTACCAGTAGACACCACGTGGAGGTAGTAGTGTTACTGACTTCATCTTCAATAACAGCCCTCACTGTTGCAAATGACCACTCCAGGACTTTCAACAAGCAGACTGGTATAGAAAATAATTTTAGATTGCGAAAAAAGACACAAGTCAAAATTTTTCGTCACGTTGCCTACCTTTTCACATAGACAAACAACAAGAAAATGAAGTTAGTGGTTCAAACAGTGTATGTAGGGTACACTTTTTATAACTGAAGTTGAAATTCTTTTATTCAATTCCAGGATCTTTGGCTGACATTAATAGATACACCATAATGATTTTGTGTTCATAATGGCCTTTAAAACTTTTTCAGAAAAATAATGGGCATCAAAGTATATAAACTCATGCAACCCAGGTAGCTTTCCAGTTGGCACTCCATTCTTCTTAACAAAGCTAACAATATCAGAGAGAAACTCAATTCCAGTAGCATATTTTGTTTCACCACATTTAATGGTAAATAGTCAAATTGCATAGAATTGTATCACTGAAGTATTTTCTCCTACAGGATTTAGGGCATTATAGTCGTAAATTTGCTTGAAAATTGTAGTGAAGAGTTTAAGACAAGAGCCAGTGTTAATCTTATATTCTTACAAAGAATATTCAGTGTACAAATTTAAAATAAAGGAGTTTGATTGCCAAAGGATGGTCAATGATAATTCTTGATGTCCCAGATCTAAAGAAATATTTTCTTCATTGTACAAGCATAATCTAGAAGTAAATTGTTTTGAAAAAGATAATGAATACAAGACATTAGTTACAGTTGTCTTTGTTAATAATGATGATGTTTTCTTATTTAAAATTGTTGACTTTCTCACAACAAATTCATCTATATTAAAAGACAATTTTTTACTTCAGGTAGACGCAATTCAGAGTTGGAATTAACAAAAGGGGTCATTAAAACAGAAAACTTGAATGGCTTATATCACAGGATCAACATAAGGGAACTACTTATCCAAGCAATCGCTAACCTGTTTCTCATTGTACACCAGTGATCTATTGTATAAAATCAGAGCGGTAACAATGTCCGCGGTAATCTAAAGCCCTACGAGGAACAAAAAAGGTCGCATTCTGCTATAATGGATGCTAGAGAATTTGCAGGGGAATTAGATCTAGATCTGGAAATTCCATTTAATGGAGAAATGAAGAACATCAAAAATGCCAGAAAACTAAAAGAAGTAGCAAAGCAAAAGGAAAAAAAGGCTATTGACAATACCTGCTAGTCAAAACCGTTGCATGACCAATATGCACTGCGAGCCGAGAAAGCTGATGTAAACATTGTTTACATCCATCAGTAGTTGCGTAGTGCTGGTTTGAAGGCGGAGACAGAAGGCTCTCAATTGTCGCCGCTCAAGATCAAACTTTAATCATCAAGAAAATACTGTTTACAACGGTGTAGACCCTAAGTATAGGCTCTTAACAAAAGTACTCGAACCCTTAACCATCTCATTTCAGGATTCACCATTCTTGCCTCAAACGAATACACCAACTGAAACGATCGTGCTGGCCAATACATACACTGGAAAGTTTACAACCACTATGACATCGACATATTTCATACGCAATATGAATATAAACCATTACCAGTCATTAGTACACCTAAAGTGACTATCCTATGGGATTTTCCAATAGGAGCTGATCGAACAATACAGGCTAACAGGCCAGGTATAGTTATAAAGGATAAATTAAGTAAAATTTGTCAAATGGTTGATATGAGTGTACCAGCCGACTGTAATCAGTTAAGAGATTCGTTAAGCATGATAAATTAAAAGACATTGAGAAAGAAGTGGCTAGAATGTGGGAGATAAAAATCATCATCCCTATTATAATTGGTACACTTGGGATGATTAAGAAGGGGACACAAAAACCTCAATTAAATTCCAGGAAAGGTGTCACTTACCGAAATACAAAAGAATAATAATACTGCCCATATTCTAAGTAAAGCCCTTTCCATTTCACAATGAGCTATTTTGTTCAAACAATGAAAATAATTTTAAATAATTTAAAAAAAGTAGTTTTACATTCCTATTCAATTTCAGAAGAACATGACTAAATAGATGCACGCATATCATATATATATATATATATAAATATATATGCGTATGAATTAAAGTATGATTGTGCAACTGTCAAATTTATATTATAAGCTAAAGTTAGTAGCCATTGTGGAAGGTCTTCGTTCACAGTTTGAAGGTTCTTCTAGAGCGAATGCAGCCACTGGTAATGCAAATGCTGTCACTAAAGGCAGAGTCTAAACGTTTAACATGTGAATTACTACACCAAACAGGCGCACAGTAGTCAGCAGTAGAGTAGCAGAGTGACAAAGCAGAAGTTCGGAGGACATCAAATGAAGCACCCCATTGATTGCTTACAATGCGACGAAGTAGATTTGATCTGGCACCAGCTTTCGCAGAAGTCTTCTGGAGATGCTCCTTGTTAAAGGTCGGTCAGGTATTACACCATGGTACATTGGACTTTTTTCGAGCGATATGGTGGTTGTGCCCACTGTAATCTTGAATCTGCGATGACCTTCCTTATTTGCTAAATAGAACACTCTTGAAACAGTTTGGTCGTGTTGGGCTTTAGTCGCCAGAAATGGAAGTACTGCTTTAGTTCATTTACATTTTCTGACAAGACCTTTTCAATGCTCTCGAACGACTTTGCCGGATACAGAAGAGCTATGTCATTTGCTTATGTGTACCTCCTGCTAGTGTAGATGGGGAGGTCAAATGTATGTATGTTAAATAGCATCGGTGCTAACACTGACACTTTTGGTACGCCATTTTATTAATCGATGAGGATTCGATTTATCATCAGCAAGGTGTACAGTAATTCCACGATTGCTGATAATTTTCATGAATATTCTGACCATTTCCTTGCTTGGGGTGCATTGCAGCAGCTTAATTGTTAGTCCTCGATACCACACGGTGTCATATGCAGCGGAGAGGTCCACAAAAACAATGCCCGCCTTTTTCTTGGCAAGGAAAGCGGGTTCAATCTCCTCCGTAAAAGGCATACCTGATCGAGAGTACTTCTTGCTGGTCGGAATCCAGCTTGCTTTGGAGGTACTTGTGAGTCGACAATGCCTTTGATTTGGTTGTATACCAGGTATTCCTTGATCTTAAAACCCATTAAGAGGAGGGTTACGGACATGTAGCTAGTTGGCTTGCCTGAAGGCTGATGTGGGTTATGAATGTCAACAACCTTCGCTTTTCTCCACACCTTTGGGAGTTTCCTTAATCTAAGGCAGGTGGAGTAGAAAGAGGCTAGCCGTCGACACAGTTGTCGTGGAGATTTTTGTAGAACTCAGAATGAAGCGAGTCAAGGCCTGGAATTTACCGTATTTCTGGGAATTATCTCTACTTTAAAGGGAGAGTAGAGGTCTTGATCGGTATAAGAGGTGTGCCATGATTCCTTAAGCTTCCTGTTTACATCTCTAGTGAAAATCTTGTCAAACTCCTTATATTTTCCAATGTTGACAAGGGATTTTGAAACAAAGTTAGCTGAGAGAACGTTCCTAGTGGTTGTTTGCCTCTTCCTACCAGTCATACGGTTGGATTATGACCAAGTTTCCTGCTGGAATACTTCATATCAGTTCTGGTTACAGGGCAGATCCAAGACTCCCGACGATGATTGTTAATATGGTCTAACAAATTGCTTGCTGCTAGCTCTTTTTCCGCCAGGGTAGTTGCTTAGGGGTTTATTTCAGCAAGGCTGTTGCATTAGCGATCTCAGCATGGAACAAGTTTTCTCCAATGTCCTCTTGGTACGGATCGTTTTGCTGTGGTAAGAACTTGCGATTTGAATACAAAGAAGGAGCGATCAACGTCTTCGGTTTTGGCTGGTAGAAGTGTTTCCAGTAAGGTAGCTGTAGCTTCTTTAAAATAGGTCCTATTAGCTTTGTTGAAATTCTATCTTGGCGAGATCATTGTAAGGCGAAGCTGCAATCGTCGAAAATTATCTCCAATTATGTTACTTGGCTGTGGTAGAATACTTGGCGAGTCGTGGCTGTAAAATGACAAATCTGAATTGTTGAAAGTATTCGAAATTGCCGAATGAAATGTTTTGGGTAGTTTGTACTCAAAGACAAGCTTAAGATCAGCATGGGATTACCATTGAGTGAGTTTCCCTCCATCTCAATGGCTACTTCGATAGCCCCATGACTTTTAATGGCAGGTAAAACCTCCCGTATAAATTAAGGGATAATGGAAGACTGAAAGACCGCTAAACATGGCTCATGGTGGTTTGTACTTGTTTGCGATACGGATCGAGCCAGAGCTTACTTCAATTGCTGACCACTGTAATGGGTCTGTTGAGGTAGATTTGTCGATCTTTGAAAAAGTTGAATCATTTCGCACAAGAATTGCGATGCCGTGACGTGGGTGATGTCTTGCATCCACAAGTGCTTATCCATTCAGTTTGATGCTATCATCGTTCTCCTAGTGTGTTCCTTCCAGCAGCACTACCGAAGTGAATGTTTGCGGGACAGGTTTTGAATGATCTCAAACTTGGCTCTGATTAGACCTTCAACATTAAGCAGTATTATTGTAGGAATAATAATAATAATTTTTCTAAACTTCAAGCGTATATTTTTTCCATGTTATCACTTAATACGATTGTATGCCGTGTATACATTACATCATTACCCTAAGAAATACCACTCACTATCAAGGCATGGTATCAAGGACGCCCAGAGTAACGCAGTCACCAATAAAGGAAGGGAGGCTGATCCCATGTCTTACTACGTTGGCAGAATATGTAATATGTGGTTCGAATTACCACACATATGATCTTCTTTATGATATATGAGATTTCGCTTATATCGAAACTTATTTCCGCTAACATCTTCGCTACCGAATGTGTACTCTTTCCGATTGCTCCTATCGCGCCAATGCTTAAATTGACAAATATAACTTTTTGATAATTTTTGCTTATTTTAGGAATAATAATAATAATTTTTCTAAACTTCAAGCGTATATTTTTTCCATGTTATCACTTAATACGATTGTATGCCGTGTATACATTACATCATTACCCTACGGAATACCACTCACTATCAAGGCATGGTATCAAGGACGCCCAGAGTAACGCAGTCACCAATAAAGGAAGGGAGGCTGATCCTAAAAGAAATTCATATTTTTCTGATTTACGNTTTTTCCATGTTATCACTTAATACGATTGGATGCCGTGTATACATTACATCATTACCCTACGGAATACCACTCACTATCAAGGCATGGTATCAAGGACGCCCAGAGTAACGCAGTCACCAATAAAGGAAGGGAGGCTGATCCTAAAAGAAATTCATATTTTTCTGATTTACGTTTCGAATTCACTTCAATGTTTGTTTCAAAGCCGATTGTAAGTTCTAGAATATAAATCTTTCCTTTATCAATTACTAACAGATCAGGGTGAAAATAATAATAATAATAATAATAATAATAATAAAAAATCGAAATAACGGACAAGTAGTATGAGCATTAATCTTTACCTGTTCTTGATTAGCCAAACGTGACTGTTCTATAGGACCTCTCGATAAGAACTGACAGAACCATACAAGCTAATAGGCCGGCCATTGTTATCAAAGACAAGCTGAATAAGACATGTAAAATAATTGATATGAATATACCATCTAACAACAACGTATCTGCAAAAAATATTTGAAAAGGTCAAGGAATATAAAGGATGTGGAAAATGAAAAAATAAATTCCGGTCATTGTTGGGGCACTTGACATGGTTCAAAAGGGAACGCAGAAATATGTAAACGACATCTTAGAAAAATTATCGCACTCAACAAAATACAAAAAATATGCCCCTATCCTTAGAAGAACTCTTTCAATCTGATAAAAGATCAATGACTCCTATAAATCATATACTGTGTAGTGAATTTTTCACCTTTATTTTTGTTCCAAATTTTAAATATCTTTACCTGATAATTTTGTAACTTTTTTTTTCGCATTTTTTATATTTTTGCCTTTTATAAAATTTCTTATAGACATCTTAATACCTTCAAACATAAGAAAAGAAAGAACCGTCAAGGGAACATGCATGCAAGAACAGGCTTGTTACCCTTGGTTATTGGTAATAACCCGGTGCTATGAAGTTCTCAAACAAAAGTACTTATTTAAGAAATAATTATAATGTGATAAATATATCATTAATAATAATAATAATAATAAAATAATAAAGGAATAAAAGAGAATTAGTTATTAGAACTTCGAAGATGCAGAAGACAATACTAATAAACAGTGAGTCTATTATACGAAAAGTCATGTTAGGACTTATCCAAGGAGAGGAAATTTGATTAGGCTATGTATTGTATGATAATGTCATTTGTAACTAACAAAGTTTGATAGTTATTTTATACTTGGGCTCATTGTAGCTATTTTACTCAAATAATAATAATAATGATAATAATAATGATGACGTTCTAAAGACTGTTGCTGCGGGAGTGGCTAAGCAGGATGAGCATCTAAAGCCTAAAAAAAATAGAAAAGTAGAACATAGTCTCTGACAGTCAAATCCAGCTCCTGGCCTTCTCGTGGCAAAACTAATTAGAACTAACAGAAGAAGGGGCAAAAGGCGAGTTTGTGGCGCCTTTAAGGAGCCAATGTTCCGGATAGGTTGGGTTCATTAGCTTTGGAGGAGAAGGAAAACTCGGACCACAAACCAGGAAAGTTAGGTCCCTTTAGACGTAGATGTCAACCTGTCTAGTGAAGGACATACAAACAATGATACTTTCAACTCAAGGTGTCAATCGTGTCTAAGAGTAGATGGCCGCTGCATTATGAGGTCAAGAACGATATCTAATGAGAAGTGTCATCTCTCATCAGTAGAAGCTTTATCAAGAGACCGGGGCTACTTTGAATGGACTGTTATCCTGTGCGTATGTGAAAAACGTTTATGGGAGACTTAGATTACATTCAAAATCAACGAAAAACTAATTACATCAATGGAGAAGATGGAGACAAACTGTACCAAATATAAATGCTTATTCACATGAAGAAGCTTCAATTAAATATCGTTTATCAAATTACACTGGTGAGGAGAAGAGGTTTTTTGTCAAGGTTGAAAAAGAGGAAAGAAGGAGAGGTAATGGATGTATGGAACGGGTGAAAGACAGTGGCATAAGAAATTTCCAGAAAAAAACAAGAATATCAAAACAAAATTTATGAGATAATACTGCAAGATTAAAAAGGAGACAGAGAAATATCTTGTGAGTAGTGGAAACATTGAGAACAGAAATGAGAGTAATGCTGAAAATGGAAATGTTTTAGCAGAAACCGGAAATAGAATCAATGATTCCTAATAGGCAGAAGAGATGAAAGTGAACTTGATTAAAATTGATATTAATAAAAGAAAGTATGGAAGTGGTTTTTCGAATTACAGCGCAGTGCTTGAGGGATAATGCTGCAAAATATAAGAAAGATGAAACGATAATGAAGCTCGTTGAAGTGAGAGAAGGGCAAGATGTGATAAAAGAAAATATTCATAGAAGAAGTTAAAAGAAAGTAGAGAATGTTGAACAAAATATAAAAAACAAAAGTGGTAATAGTGAAGAAAGGGAACAACAAGAAAGAATATCAATGAGAGTAAATATTGAACAGAAGAGAGTGCTGGATAATGAGGATGAAGACACAAGGGAAATGAGGACAAGAGTTTTGATCACCTTCACAACCTAACTACTACAACAAAAGAGAAAATTGAAGAAAGGTATTGATTGACTGAAGTTAACGCAAAACGGAGAAACAAAGAGATAGCACAAGCAAACAAAATATTAGAAATATACTTAAAAGGAAGTGATGGTATTTGTAAGGCGACTGATGCAGTATCTGCAATGGCAAGAACAATTTAGGAAAGACTAGAAATGAAACGAGACGAAAAAAAGAGCAAGGAAGACGAGGAAAAAAGCAACAGAAACAATAGAGAAAATTGGAGAATTAGGGAGTTGTAAGACAAAAGATGTAAGACAGTAGCAAGAATAGCAAATGAATTACATCGAAGAAGGATCAGGCGAAAAGGAACAAAAAGAAAAGATGCCCTTTGTAAAGTTGAAAGAAGTCGCCCAGAACTAACTGGTTGGAAGATAACAACTACTGAAGGAGGAAGAGAAATGGCTGGAAAAATTCAGATATTTGGAAGTAAAGTTGGAAAAAATCCAAGTAAAGGAAGGAAAGATAATGGGAAATAGCAATTTTAGGGAGGATCAAAGACAATTTTACAGAGGTTTTGAATCAGAACAAGAAAGGAAAGAAAATGGTCTAGAAATACAACAGTTGGTGCAATTTTAGGTGGGTATATGGGAAGATGAAAATGTGACAATATGCAAAAAATGGACGAGTAGAGTGGCACAGAAAAGTAGAGAAAAGGTCACACAGATGATTGAATTAGAAATCACTGAGAAAGAATTATGTGACATGAGAGGAAAGAGAAATAACTGGTCGGCCCCAGGAATACAAAACTACTGGTTGAAGAAGTTTATTGATGCTAGGAAATCAGTGGTGAAATGCATTAATACAATAAATTGAAAGCCTGAAGACAATATCAAAATGGATTACAGATGGAAGTACAGTGTTATTGCCACAGACAGTGAACTTGGACAATGAGAAGGAGTATCAATCAAGAACATGTCTGACCACCTGTTAAAAAGTTTTACAGGTATGGTAGCCAAGTACATGATAGAGCCTGCGCCAATCATGACTTTGGGGCAAAAGTCTGCTGGAGACGTGCTCGGGAGTGTTTGGAATGGTGGATTAATTGTTGGAAGATAACACCATAATGGATAAAGTGAGGGAAAAGAAAAGAACCTTAGTAGTGGCATTCTATGACTACCAAAAAGCATATGATACGGTCAGACATGATTGGATGGAGAGAGTTTACAGATGGATAGTAATACTGGATAGTTTTAGAAGTCTTGAAAGCAATGATGAAAAGGTGGCACACACGATTGGAAATTACTGACAGTGGAAAGATAAAAGTGAGCTGATGGATTAACATCAAAAACGAGTTTCTGCAAAGAGACAGTTACTCGCCGGTGGGCTTTTGTCCGACAGAAATACCAACCGCGATGTTATTAGAGGAGACACATGGATATCGCATTGGAGCACCAGGGAAATGAACCATCAGAAGGACTCATACCCTATTAATTGACAATAAAAAGGTATACCAGGAAAGTCATGAAAAGCTGGAACTAGTAAGTGACACAATCGTGAAGGCTAGTATGGATACAGGAACATGTTATGGAGTAAAGAAATGTGCAAAAGTGATCTTCAGAGACGGAAAGATGGTGAAAAGAAAAGGATTGTCAGAAAGGATGAAAACACTTTATTCAGCTGACAAAAGAAGCCTACACATTCTTAGGATTTGGACAAGGTGATAAAACGGAATTGAACATGGTTACAGAAAGAGTGAAAAAAAAATCATGAAATCATGAATGTCTGTAGACTTGAAAAAGTGAGGGGTAGAATGTTTGGAGAAAGTAGTAAGAGATGAGCTAACAGTCACTGGAAGCAAGCTAACGATAAAAGACTATACACAGATAGAAAAGAAGGAAGAAGATGTTTGAGAAGCTTCAAAGACGTGTACAATAAGACAAGAGTAAGAGTTGTATGTTGTAGTAAGCATGTTGTATGTAGTAAGAGGTGTATGTTGTATGTAGTAAGAGGTGTATGTTGTATGTAGTAAGAGGTGTATGTTGTATGTAGTAAGAGGTGTATGTTGTATGTAGTAAGAGGTGTATGTTGTATGTAGTAAGAGTTGTATGTTGTATATAAGCATGTAAAAATGAATACGAGAAAGAACAAATATCGTTGAAAACTGAGGTAGAAGAAATTTTGCCGATGTACAGTAAGGAAGTAAAATTTGGTGGAGGATTTGTTGAATGCGATGAAGGATATGGCAACTGGAGAATTAATATAGAGAAAACAAAATAAAAAAGTGCGTGTAAAGAAATTCGAGGAAAAGAAAATGTAAAGTGAAATAATATTGGGGTATACAAAAGAGGACTATGGATGATTGAAGTGCAACACAGACCTTGGAAGACAGCAGGTAAATTCGACATGCTGGGACTGATGGTGGAAACAAGAAACTGGAGGAGGGTTGGAAGTAGACATTTACAGTTTATAAGGTGAAATAAGAGAGACGGTACAACACTTGTTATTAGCATGAAAAAAGCTAGCAGTGTTAGAATATAAGAGGAGACATGGTAACGGACTAAAGATATTGGCAGTCAAATGGGGAAAGAAAGGTTTATTTAAAGAAAAGATAATGTAGCACAAGGAAAAATGGGGAAAAGGACACGTGTTTGAGGACAATGGCAAAAATATCTTGTGGGATTGAAAACATCAAATTAGGACACACTGTACAGCAAAAAGACCAGACATGACTTTGGAGAATGGAATTGTAAAAGAAATATATATTGTGGATATGGCATGCCCTGAAGGACGAAACAAACAGGCAAAGAGAAACGAAAAGATTTCGAAATATCAACAATGTGTTTTGGACAACGATAAAAAAGACAAGGGTTCAAGGTGAAAATTGTACCAGTAATGAATGCATTTTTGAGGAAAACTGCGCCTTGGGCATGTCCTGCAGGCGCAAGAAAGCAATAGTACTATTAGTATTACTATTACTACTATTACGTCTAGCACTACCATTACTCCACCTCCTCCTTCTACTACTACTTATACTATTATACTTCTACTGCCATTATTATTTCTACCCCTCCTCCTACCACTTCTATTTAACTACAAATAATATACAACTTCTACTTTTACAAACATCACCACCACCACCAGTACCACCACCACCACCACCACCTACTACTACTACTACTGTTACTACTACTACTACTACTACTACTACTTTCACTACCGCTACTAGTACTGCTTCTACGTTTTGCTACTACTACAACTACTACTGTGCCAATAGAGAAAAAGCCCTTACATATGGTGAAGCAAAAGGAAGAAAGAGGCCAGAAACACTAACGGGTAGAGCGAGAAAGTATTGCATAGTAGTTTATGAGAAAGCCAAATGCCAACAGTGGAGCTTCGAAAGAAATGCCTGAAAGATGGAACAGTCCAAAGAGGAAAGCAAACAATTATTTAAGTTGTTCAGGAATGAGCCATAAGAACAAACGAGAGCAAATTTATTCGTTTGGAACTCAAGAAAGTTGGAGCAATTAACTGGAGAAAACAACACTATTACATTCAGGTAGAATTCTATGCAAAATAGTTGATGTTTTAAAAGTAATGTTGACATCGAGCCTCGAGTACATCGAGTACAAGAAATAGCATTACCAAAGAGAATTGCGATAATAATAAAAATAATAATAATAGTAATAATAATAATA